>CM021109.1:418112515-418301292 GCA_007115665.2 Sequoiadendron giganteum
CAATCACACTGTTGTTCCATATTATTTTGTGTAGGCACGAGCTCCTTTGAAGAGCTGACAACATTAGGATTGTAAGGCTGAAAGGGTCTAGGATTGAAATTTCTCCTTTGGCCTTGAGAATCAACTTGAAAAGGTGGCCTACTTGAATGATTAGGCTGATATGGGGCTTGATAGGTCCTAGGGTCTTGGCCAACTTGCTTCTTAAAAATCACTAAATCATTCCCAACAATTCTAAGCATATTTCTAATCTCTTGAAGCTCTTGAGAATGATCTAGAACAACAGTTTCTTGGGCTGCAACTTGATATCCTATTGTAGGAGCAGACGAAACAACAACTAAAGGGGGTATTGACATGGGAATAGGTGGCTGAACTTAAGGAAAAATTGGCATAAGAGGCCTTGGGGCTATTTTACCAGCTTGTATAAGGTATTTTTCTACTCTAATGGCTATATCATAAGCATTAGGAAGCATAAACCCACCCCTAGACTTAATCATCACAAAAATTTCACTATTTAAAGCTTTTAGGAAAAACGTAAATGCATGTTGAGGTGAAGGCTTTACCGTAATTGGAATCCTATCCCAAGTCCTTTGGAAATGGTAGTTAAAGTCTGACATGTGATCATGAGGAGCTCTTTTGATGGTTCTTAACTATTCTAGCAAAGACAAATGATCCAATTTGTCTTCAAACTGTCGATGCATGCCATCACCCAACTGATCCCATGTTGTGATTGAATTTTTTGGAAGACCTCTAAACTACTACAAGGATTTTCCCTTCAGCGATGCAACCAAAAGCCGAAGTGCTACGTTCTCTTCAATGACATTATGAATCGAGCACAACATTGCCACATCTTGAATGTGCTCAATAGGGGTGGTCTAATCTTCTCTAGTGAAATATGGTAGAATTTTGAGATATGTAATTGGAATATCATCATGCCAAGCAAGAGATAATGGGTTTCCCCCACTAAAAGGTGCAAATTCAAACCACCTTTCCATCACTAGTACTTACACTTCTGGTACTAGATTTCTCTACACTGAAATTGCAAGGCTGAGACTTGGAGGTGTAGATTTTGACCTCCTTGGTGAATCAAAAACTTCTTTTTCTGTTCTACCCCTCCTTTTTGGTGGTGATAACTACAAATATTTAAAAGGAGAAGGGATTTCTCTAGTTTTCACTCTTCTCATCACCTAGTTACACTAGATCTGCATGCAAAACCAAAGAATGGAGTCACTAGGTATAAAATTAAAACCTCTAAAGGCTGGAAACACAGTTGCATATACCAAAATAGTAGCTAAAAACTTTGAAAACTTTCTCTAAAACAAGTTTCAAGGTCCCATCGGGCGTGCCAAAAATTGTTTTCAATCAAGATTGCACCCTAGCTAAGTTTGACTCAACTATCTTATTGAAACATGGAAAAATTCTCAAGCCGTGGGTAACTTATGACAAGAAAAAATCTCTAGAGAGGGTTGGTTCCCCTAGAAAATCACCTAAACTAAATAATTTTCTAAGGAAAAGGGAGAAGGATAACTTTGAAAATGAAAATCTTAAAACCTAATGGGTGATGCACCAGAACTTTTAGATTTATTCACTAAATTCACTCGCAATTAGTTCTCAAAACATTAACTCTCACAATATCATCTAAAACATACAATACAAAAGTGATTTGCATGAAGGTTCGAAAACTGAAGATAACACACAACCTATATTATATGAAATTTTTGCACCCACACTTGCAATAATGAGACATAAAAAGCACTCAATATTTGAAATCACAATCATAACATCAAATCACTACTGCAAATGGAGACAAAAATATGAGATAGGAATTGTCTACTATTTTTATTGCTCTAAAAGGAGTATCAAAATATCAAAATATGAGTACAAATCAAAGCTTACAAAGCTCCCTACAAGTAGTGAAGAGAGAAATAAGAAAATATGAACCCAACTCTAATGAGAAAAACTAAGTTTTTCTCCAACTTATACCTCCAATATGCCTCCAAGAGTGAGAATGGAAAAAATTGAGCAAAAAAATCTCCAAAATAGTAACTTCAATGCCATTTTTGAGAAAGAGGAAAAATCCTCCAAAATAGGGTCCAAACTACCTTAGAACTGAGTGAAAAATGCAAAAAATTTCCATCTCAAGACGGTTGACCAAGATAAGACTCTAAAAATCACTAGAACTGACTGAAAACAGGAATAGAAGGCCTAGTTCACTCAATTTTTTCCATTTTTCACAAAAAGACTCAAACTCAAAAGATAAAGTTTCTAAGAGGACTCAATTGCACCATTTTACTACATTTTAGATAATAATTATTAAAGCAATTTATAGGAATATTGCCTTAATATTGTCTTACAATATCTACAGTTTCAATTTTCAAAAAAAGAAAGAGGGAAAGAGACTTGATTTTTGACAACTTTGCAAAAAATAAATAGAAGGCAAAGATATAGTTTAGACTCAATTTTTTGCAAAGTATATAATACTCCCCTTTGATATTTTATTTTCTTAAAAAATCATAAAAACTTAAGGCACACTAAGGTATTGAAGGCCTAGGCATTTGATTTTCTATAAAATCATAAAATGAAGGCACATAGCCTTATAATTTTCCCCAAAAATTAAAAGAAACCTAAGGCATGAAAGGCCCAACATAAAAGTGAAAGGCTTAGGTATTAGTTAAGGCATATATTTTTAAATCAATGTGGAAAAATAAGGTCAACTTAGGGCAGCAAAGAAAACCCTAACACAAAACTACCGAGCCCTAAATTTTAGTCCTCATTTTCACTTTGTCTTTCTAGAGAACTTGGCTCTACTGGGCGCCACCACCAAACTAGGGTTGCAATGGAGTTTTTCTGAATTTTGAAGCCATCATTTGCAGAAAATTGGCATAGTGAGCACCTCATTCTATCAAATATGCAAAGGCCTTTGCATTTTCTTCATTTTGAATGCATTTTTTTGCTTCTCAGCCACAACCATTATTGTTTTTATGATGCATTTCTTTTACTTTTGAAATCTTGATCAACCGTTCTTTTGCTTGAGGCAGCCATTAAGGACTTGAGTTTTTGGAAATGAGCCTCTCTATTAAAATTATTTAAGGACACAACAACTCTGCGGGTAAGTTTTTCTATGTACCTCCATTTTGAAAATATTGCTTCATTTCAACAGAAAATGAAAACCTTCTTTTATTTCTTGCATATACTTCATTTCAAACCTATGAGAGGCTCCTATCTCTATGTATCTCCATATTTGATTGTTTCTTTGAAAAACAATGAAGAATTTCTATTCATTTCTTCCATTGAAGGCCGCAACCTCTCAAAACTCTAAGCTATTTTTACCTTGCAGAGCTTCGTGGGTACCTTAAACATTTCTATAAGCAAAGACTCGGGCCTTTTTCTTTAGATGTAAACATTTCCTCTGGGTTTTGATAATACTTGAAGGGTTTTCTTCATTTGTAGGCTGCGACCTTGAATCTCCTTTGTATTTACTTTTGCGACATGATTCCAACATTCTTTGTTTCTGTAGAAACCCTCACATTGAACGTAGTCTACTAGGTTTTCATTTTTTTGCCAAAATGTAGAACTCTTTGTATTCCGGGTATAAAGAATTCAAGAGTTTCATTACTTCTGAAAACTAAAGAAAATAATTGCATTCTGCTTTATTTATTTCTTCATTTGTGAGGCTCTTTTGTGTCTCATGGACGCGGGCTTGTATTTGCTTGTTACTTTTAGAAAAAAAACATGGTTTTACTTCTCTTTGCTGTATACAATCCTTCTACAACTTGCATATTTCTTAATGCTATAGATCAATGCTTTCCAAGAAACTTTTGCATGGAGAGATTCTCACTTTCTCATTTCACATAGTAATTAGCTTCTATGGAAACAAAAATTTAGAATAACTCTGTATACAAATTCTTAAAATATAGGCATGGTAGAAGCCAGTAAAGTGTTGTGTCTCATGAAAGAATAAGAGAACTTATGGAATATCATTATCATGTTTGCACGGCCCCTTGCAACCTCTTTTCTCATCCAAACTGTAGGCTACCATTTTGTCATTTAATGATTGATAGAGGCTAAAGTCCTCATTTTACTCTTCATGTACTTTCAACCTTTGATGTGGGTATTTATCAATTCACTCCTTATATTTGTAATGAATGCTTTTATCTCTTGTGCTCTGCATTCTCATACATTTCTCTTCATTTGATCACTGCACTTTCTTTCACTATAATGTGTCACTACCCTAATGAATTGAGCTGTTTATGATAGTGAATCTATTATTTGAGGCTACTCAAGCTATTGCTATTGAATATCACTTGCAACTCTTTGTCAAATGAATTAAATTATTGCTAAGGCATTGTGTACTACATATTTTGACATGTTGTTTCACCTTTGAAAGATACACTCACTGCTTCTTTAATGAATTTATTACTTTCTATAGTGATGATGATGTTGTTCCACTATGGATACTATATTTCTTTGCAATCAGTGCTTGATGATTGCTTCTTGTGAGCACTGAACATTACACCCTTTGTTTTCCCTCCTATGTGAGCATTCTTAATAACATAACAACAACAATCATGATGTATGGAAGCAATAGAAGATCTAAAACCATTATGATAACACCATTTATTGAAGCAAAACCATGACAACATAATAAATTTTTATGCAAGCAAAACTCCATTAATGAGGAAATGTACACTTCTTATTTTGTTATGTAGATCAGCTTGGTATCTTAAATGAGCTCATTTCTCATTTATGACTCTCATTTCAAATTGGAAGGGCCATCACATTGCTCCTTTTGATTTGACAATCATGAATGAGCAATGAATTTGTTATTTTTTAGTCACTTTGTGGAATACTCCTTCAGTTGAAAATGCTTTGGATTTGAGCAATATGAATGTGTTTTTTCTATCTCATCCCCATTTTGAAACTTAGGGGCAGCATGCTAGGCTCAACCCTCGTGGGAGCCCTCTTTTATTGATGTTTGTTCGAGAAGGGCATTTGTATACTTTCTTAAAAGTAAATCAGAAGTGTTCAGTCGGTTTAAAGAATTTAAATCCTTGTTAGAGAATCAGACTAGAAGGAAAATTAAATGTTTGAGGACAGACAATGGTGGTGAATTTTGTTCTGCAGATTTTGAAAGGTATTGCATTGAATGGAATTAAAAGGCACAAGACAACGCCTTACACTCCACAGTAGAATGGAGTTGCTGAAAGGCTGAACAAGACGCTGATGGAAAAGGCAAGGAGTATGCTGAGTGGTGCTGGTCTGGAGCAGAATTTTTAGGTTGAGGATGTGGCTACAACATGTTATCTAATAAAAAGATCTCCTTTCTCTACTCTTTTTGATAAAATGCCTTTGGAAGCATGGTTTGGTAAGAAGCCCTCTCCGAGGCATGTCCGTGTGTTTGGCTGTGAGGCATATGTTTATGTGCCAAATAAAAAGAGATCTAAATTGGATAACAAGGCTGTGAAATGTATTCCCATCGACTATGGAGTTGGTGTGAAGGGATACAAGCTTTGGAACCCTGTTACTGAGAAGGTTATGTACAACAGAAGCGTGATATTTCATGAGCTAAAACCTTTAGTAAGTGATCAACAACTTGAGACAGATCAGAGTGACAAGCAGAAGGATGCAGTTGAGATTCCGGAAACTCCAGAAAGGGAAGAGCTGCATGGTGTACTTGAGACTGAGGAGAGCTCAAGCAGCTCCGAAAGTTTTGATGATGAAGAACAACCTTAGCCTGTAAGAAGATCTACATGAGAAAAAAGGCAACCTGAAAGGTATGGTTTTTCACTATTAAATTTGAACTATGCCTATGCTTTATTAACCAACACTGATGAGCCTAGGACTGTGAAAGAAGCAATCAACATGGCTGATTCGAATTCTTGGCTGCAAGCCATGAATGAGGAGATGGATTATTTGAAAAAGAATGAAACATAGAATTTGGTACCATTGCCTAAAGGGCGAAAGCCTATTGGCTGTAAGTGGATATTCAAAAAGAAAACAGGCCTTGATGGTAGTGTTGAGAAGTATAAGTTAAGGTTGGTTGCAAAGGGATTTTCTCAAATTGAGGGAATTGATTATGGAGAGATTTTATCCTTTGTAGAAAAACTGACATCCATCAGATTTTTATTGTCATTGGCAGCTGTGTATGATTTTGAAATTGAACAGATGGATGTGAAGACAATGTTTCTCCATGGTGAGCTGGAAGAAGAAATCTACATGTCCCAGCCTGAGCATTTTGTTGAAAGAGGTAAACAAAATCTGGTTTGTAAGTTAAATAAATCTCTTTATGGTTTAAAAAAATATCCTAGAATGTGGTACCAAAAATTTGACACGTTTGTGTTGTCAATTGGATTTGTGAGATCAAAATCTGATCATTGCATTTATTATAAATCTGAGAATGATCGTGTGCTTGTTATTACACTGTACGTGGATGATATGTTATTCATAGGAAATAGCAAGACTATGATTTCTGATTTTAAATCTCAGTTGTCTGCAAAGTTCAAAATGAAAGATTTTGGTGCGAAAAGGTACATTCTTAGAATGGAGATAACCAGGGACAGAACAAGCAGAAAGCTTTGGGTCAGTCAGAGTAAGTATGTGAAAACCGTTCTGGAGAGGTTTAGCATGGATGATTGCAAGTAGCTTGTTGTTCCAATCATGTAGGGAACGAAGCTATCCATTGAAGACTGCCCAAAGTCTACTACTGAGATAGAGGACATGACCAGTGTGCCTTATGCAAGTGTTGTTGGTAGTTTGATGTATGCTATGGTCTGTACAAGACCAGACATTGCCCAAGCAATGGGAGTTCTAAGCCGATTTATGGAAAATCCGGGAAGATCACATTGGGATGCTGTGAAGAGAGTGTTCAAGTATTTGAAGGGAAGTTTAGAATACGCCCTATGTTAGCATGGTAGCTTGGTTGCATCACAAAGGACTCTCAGCATTCATGGGTATGTTGATTCAAATTGGGCAGGGGACATTGACAACAAGTGATCCACTAGTGGATACTCTTTCATGCTTAATGGTGGAGCAATCAGTTGGATGAGCAAATGATAGGCTGTAGTTGCTTTATCCACGATAGAGGTAGAGTACATGGCTACAACTCACGCCTATAAGGAGGTTGTTTGGCTAAGGCATTTATGTTCAGACATTGGATTTAATGCAGGGCAGATCACTATTTTTTGTGACAGTCAGAATGCCATTTGTTTGGCAAAGAATCTGACCTTTCATGCTAGAACCAAGCACATTGATGTGCAATATCACTTCGTGAGGGATATGGTTGAAGATGGCAAGGTCAATCTAGAAAAGGTGGACACCTTGAAGAATGCTGCAGACACTTTAACAAAGCCGGTTAGCATAGACAAGTTTATGTGGTGCGCAAAATTGATGGGCCTTGGGGCCTATGACAAACAATAATTTTTCCAAGTCATGGGGAAGCTGGAAGTGTTCGCCAAGTGGGAGCTTGTTGAGAAAATGTGTCTCAACTTCCAGCTTGAAGCCCTTGTTTTAATGACTTGGCGAAATTTAGATGTTTCTGCAGTTTACCGCCGTACCGCACCTGGCCTCATCTCTGCCTCAACCACTTTAACACGACAGTCAGTTCATGACCTGGCGGTACCGTGGTGAAGGCCCTGACGGTTACCTCATTACTGCTCGTGGTCTCTTCCTTGGCCGTGGTGACTGCAGTTACCTTCGCTCGACCTGTCTGGTCTGTCACCGCCATACTGCGAGCGGTTAAGTACTTGATCAGGGTGGTGGCAGTGAGACCGCCTGTGGCCGCCTTGGCTACTACCGCCTTATCACGGGCGGTGGGTCCACTCACCGCGGTGATCCGGGTGAGACTACTAGCAGTCTGGTTGAGGGTCACCGCTCTACCGCGGGGTGGTCTATCGACCCCACGTAGTGCAGTTTGACTGCCAGCGGTCACTTAGACCGGTTACCTTGTTGCCGTGGCTAGTGTCAACCTGGACGATGGTAGCGTGAGACAGTTTGTGGATGAGCTCGGTGAAGTCTTTGGGTGAGCTCGGTCGAGCTCACCGCATTACCACGGGCCGACTTGGCTGGTGCTTCGGTAGCGCGGGCAGGTCATGGATGGGCTCGGTTGGCCAAAACGCCTTACTGCGGACGGGTCAGTTTGACTCGGCAGTAGCATGGGGAAGCTTGAGGGAGCTCGGCAGTGCTCACCGCTTTATCGTGAGTGGGTCATCTCAGCTCAGTGGTAGAGCGGTAGTGTCCTGGATGGGCTGAATGGGCTCAGACCAGTGTTTGACCGAGTTGGACTTGGTGGCAGGAACGATAGGCAAATGCAAGATGAACATGCGACAGTTTGAATGCTCTCCGGTTGGCCAAAGGTTTTTTGTGGCAGCAACAATAATTGCAGGCTGACTTAGGCTGGTGGACATAACCCAATTTGGGTGATGGCATTAATGCCTGAGTGGCTTGATGTAGAAAGATCGACATGGGTAGATCGATTGCATGATTGGATCAAGAGATTCATGTACCTGGTGATCGGCGGTTGATTAAGAAGAATTGAATGTAACGTATGACTTATCAATTTGAGTACAATATTGCATGGGAGATATATTCGAACTATATGTTTTGAGGAAAAGTAAATTGGAACAGTGAGATAGTTCTGGAAGTGCTGCTATGAGCTGATTAGAGAAGACTGTATATTGTATGTAACTATTTTTGTTACTGTAATACAATTTTCTTGACTTTGTGTGGTTGGGTTTTTACTTGAAAAGGTTTTCCCACGTATATCTTGTGTCAACTGTGATTGCTTATTTCCGATTGTCTGTTCTATGCTTATTGTATTTATTTCAAATAGTTTTGAAAGCTATTAGAAATTGGTTTATGCTCTTCTCCTCTGTTGTATTAGTGTTAAGGGAATGTATTCTGCACTATCGGGTTATTAGATCTTGCCCGTTTTCCCTTCACCCTCTTTTGCACCACATGCTATGATGCCATCAAAAATGAATCAACAACAAGATTTCATCTATACCTACACAGTGAACAAACATATTAGTAAAAAAAATAGTGAATCTCAATGCTCCTGTGATGTTTGATTTTCAAGCTCTCCTGCATACATTTGATACTTGCTCAACTGACTTAAATTATCATAGGCATATGCTATATTTCTATTGATAGGGCATATAATGAGATTCATATCCAGAGCTCTAACCAGCTCTTTTATCATGATGCAGGTTCATTTGAAGATCAACAACGAGGAGGAGATGACAACAACGAAGACTACCACAAGACATCAACAAGAAATAATGGATATGTTTTTTCTTATATGCTCTTTCCATTACTTTCATCTTCAAATGTATATCATATCTCTATGTTGCTTTAGTTCAGCTACTTGTTGATGGTGAAAATGACACAAACAGCGTTAAACAAAATATTTCTACTCTATTTCTCCAGAAAAAGAAAGACAACATATAGTAGCATAACTCCCAAGGTCCTGGTAGTTGGTTCTCGACTGTTTGGTGTCACTCAATTGTTCCATGCAACTATAATATTAGAGGGGCCTTTGCTGGTAATAAGGAATGCAAGTAATGACTGGTTCATCGAACTATTCTTAACAAAAAGGGGGTTTTAAATAAAAGAAAAAGATAGATCAGGGCATACATCAATGAAACATGAATAAAACTTATCTAATATCCAGACATATATCTTCAACAATGAATATTTCTTTCAACAGATCAAGAAAACCATAACATGATGCAATTTACAGAACAATCCATACTATTGCATGCATCTAAGGTGCTTAATTTAACATCACAATCACACATCATAAATATTTCAAAGATTTCCAAAAGAACACACTCTCATTCGTTGCCAAGGTCATAGATCAACAGACTTTCAATAAATTCAATTCACAGATAATCTAATGAAATAATCCTTAAATCTGGTTCCTTCTAATTATTTTCATCACATAAGAAACACTCATGCTTCAGCACAATCACTTGCATACAGATAGACTATAATTCATCAACCTTATCCAATAAACTCAATTCCAACACCATATTGCATAAAAAAAAATAGTATTTATATTCAACTGTAAATAAAATGATAAAGTATCTCTGTAAAAACTATGAAAAATTCTATCTCCTACTATCAGGTGGCCAATTCTATTTTTATCAGCCAACCTCTACAATATGATACCCTTCTGGTATATATAGATGTAAAAAAATATGAAGTCCTTTCTATCTTAAGTCCATCCACCTTTTTAGGAATTAAAGTCTTCTTGGAAACTCAAATCAATTTGATCTCTAGTTCCCATCTTGATCATTTAGTTAAACTGGAGAGAAGAAGATAGAAGAGAAAAGAAAGCCATGCGCCTCTAAGACTGCCAGTCCTGCATGCGGAGAAGAGAAGAAAGCCATTCATGTATGAGATTATCAATTATGCATGCGGAGTTTTCTCTGTAGTGTACTCATCGTAACTGGAGAAGACTTGTTGAAGTATATCCAAATCTGGCCCATCAACCCAACTGTCTTCAAACTTGATCCTCTCCAATTCCGCAACAACACATCCTCTCATGTCTTTTAGATTTGTTAACTCCCTTTTAGCAGCCCTTACTTCTTTAATATCCATCAATCGATCTAATAACAGATCCTCTCCGTCATCTCCCTTTTGCACAACCTCTTTAAGCCTATCATCCCATTTCTCTTTTAATTGGCTCAAAGGTAGGCTCTCCTTTACTGGTATATCAACATTTACTATAATAGCAATAACTGCTTCTAACTCCTCAAGCTGCTCATTTAGATCCTTGGTAGAATCTTGAACTTCATTTTTATGCTTGTATAAAAAGTCAGATCTAAACCAGACTATGCTGGAGGTCTTTGCCAAGAAATATTTGTTGTCCTCTTCATGTATTGACTGTTCTAGGAGAGTGGACTTCGGCAATTTATTAACCTCTTTGAGCTTTTGGCTATATACTCTGTACTCCTCCTCCTATTCTCCCAATACTTTGGCATACTGATTCATCTCTTTTATTAACTCCTCTGTCATCTTGTGAACCTCAAAACTGTTGTCTAGCACCTCACCTATTTCCTGATTTAGTCTATCAGTCCATTTATCCAACATCTCCACCTTACTCCTTACCTGCACCAAATCATCCACCTCTTTCTTGCTACAAAAAATTGGTGTCTCAATCGTGGCAATTTTTTGTGACTTCGGAGCATAAACACTCTTCAAGAAAGTATGCAATTGATCTAATTGAGCCTTAAGCTCATCCTTTCTCTACTTATCTTTCATCATTCTCGATTTAGTGGATGATGCTACCACATCTATCAAGTTCATCTGTTGATCTCTTGTGGGTCTCCCCAAGTTAACCGTGCCCAACTGATAATCAGTTAGCTCCATGTCCCTCACATCCTTTTCCACCATCGGTATTGCACATTCAGCAATAATTTCTCCTCCTTTGGTGAGTCTAGTGGAATGCAGGATTTTGGCCTTCTTCTTGGGCCTTTCTTTCTCAATCTCCTTCATCATATCATCCTAATTGAGAGGCTGTGAGGGTGTCACTGATATCTTTTGAAGTTCCAATTTCAACCAAGTGGGAGCACTTGGAGTAGTGGTCATTATATTTGAAGAAGAAGCAACAGTAGTAGAGGGTTGTTGCACATTAACCTTAGGTTGAGAATCAACCTCTTGTACCTCTTGTTTTTCTTGCTCTACATTTGTCTGTGCAAGCTTTTCAACTTCCTCCCTGTCCTTTTGTTCCTGTATCCTCTTGTATTCTTCTTCCTTTTTCAACTTTTCTTCTTCTAATCTTTTCTCCTCAAGTTCTCGCTTTCTCTCTTCCTCCAATGCCTCAAGTCTATCTGCATCCTCCTTTTCCTTTTGCAGCTGCTTGGTCAGCTCCTCAACATCTTTCTCTTTTTGCATATGTTCTGCTTCCTCTTTCTTTTTATAGGCCTCTTCAACAAGCTTCAATTTGGCCATAAGGACTTCTCTTTCCCTTCGTTGCTTTTCCTTTTCCTCCTTTAGATCATGAATTTTCAGCACCAATTCTAGCTTATCATTCTCTTCTTTGATCTTGAGCTCCTGCTCCCTTTGCCTTTGTTGTTTCTACACTTCATCAGCTCTCCGCTTGGCTTCTATTTGTTGTTGTTGAAGCAAGGCATCAACTTGTGCCTTAGCATCTATTCTCCTCTTTTTTTTCATTGCTTCTGCATGTGATTGAGCATCCGAAGCCTTCTTTGCTTCCTCAAACAGTGCCCATTGATCTTCCTCTATTAAAATATGTTCAATTTCCTCCTCTAGAGGCATCTTTTCCTGTGCATCTTTCTCTGATAATGTCTCATTAGAGTGTGTTTCAACCTCATGGATCTCCAACTCTACTCCTTTTCCCTTTAATGCTTCAGCTATACCATTAAGAGTTCCTTCAAGCATCCCTCCTCTTGATTGCTCTGTAAGAGGGACGTGAGCAGATGACTCACCTATTGCTGGTGTTGAAACCATAGATCCTATTTGGGCATGCTCCTCTTGTACTCTAGGTAAATCTTGAGTAGGGGCTTCAAGCTCGATCTCTTCAATATCAAGAGGGAAGAAATCCAAAGGCTCGTTGGAAGGCAATTTCCTTTTGATTCTCTTATATCCCTTCCCTTTCTTAGGAGCTGGTCCCTGAGGAGTTTTGGTTCTGAGAACAACCTAGTGGATACTCCTATCCAAGATTGGTCTCCCTATTTGCTTGATGTCGATGGTCTCCTCACCATCCCAATCTATTGGATCTAAAATTTTGGTGCCAATATTCAATGCTTCATATGATGGATCCAACACAACTCCATCATTTACTAATGTATCAGGGATATCATCTTTGATCTTGAATTCTACCATGAGTGAAATGGGCAACCTCTCATAATTCCTTTTCCAGAGGTCATACTCATCTTGAAGATCACTCCAAAAATCCTCTAACAGATTGAAATGTTTGTGAAAAACTGAAGGCAGTAAAGCATTCATTTTCTTCTTTGGATCAAAGTGCTTTCGAGTAGTGTACAAACCTAGCTTCAAATGTATCAATTCACTGCAAACTACCTTAGCTCCCACAAGGTGTGGGTAGCTGTATTCACCCAATTGTACGAGAAATTTATGACAACCTATCTTGTGCTTTAACCCAAATCGGGCATTGATCCCTAGAGCTTGATAAACTTACTCCATCAGAACCACCCTATTGTTACAACACCTTGGAAGTAGGTGGGGATGACCCTCAAATCTCGCCAACCTAAAATAAGTGAACTTGGGGTATTGGATACACCAACATCCCCATTCTGTGATAAAGTCCATGGCTTCCTGGCTCAATCTGTATCCTGCATCTCCATTAAGTTGGTTAATGATTACATATAAGAATCCATCATTAACTCTCCTAAATTGTGTTTTAGAAACCTATAGGGATAGCTGATCATAATGATCCCATACTCTCTTTTGTCCATCAACCTCTCCCAATATTCCTACTCTGTTCAACCCTGGAAAGATGCCTCCTCTAGCTGCTGCATAGACAACATAAGAAGTCATGAAAAAGCTCTTGGTTTCCCTTATTCTAGTTAACTGATCATGAATGGTATCCGAGACAATCATAGGCCAGTCGAATTGTTGCTTGCCATTAAAAATTGTCTGAATAAAAGGTAACATCCATTCCTTGAAATGAAATGCATCCCTCTTCCCAAAGGCTCTAGACAACATCATTATCAGGTCCGATACTTCCTTGTAAAATTCTATCCTCTTTGGTTGATCATGGAGCTTGGTAAGAGACTTCTTCTCTGTTCTCAACCACTTCTTGTTCAAGTGAGCCTTGTTGGCCTCCTTGTGTTTTCTATATATACCTAAAGCATCTGCCTCATTTAATTGTACCAGGTTCTTTGGATCAGGGACACTGAACATGTGCTGAAACATTTGAGGAGTTAGATCTATAATCATATTGTCCTGTGAATCCATACATTGCCTAGTGGCTGGATTGTAAGCTCTTGTTACTGTCATAATCAATTCCGGACATTGGATGGATAGAGGAAATACAGTGATGTAAGCCAAGTTAGACTCAACTATTCTTCTATTTCTTCCTATTACATCCTCAGTGAATGTTTCTGAGTATAACTCCCCAAAATTGAATAGGCCTAGATTGGTGTCAGTTATATCAGACCAATCAGATTCCACTTTGCTGATAGTGACGACAGGACCCCTATGGTTATATCTCAAGGTATAAGGCAACTGCTCCAGCTTAATCTTCTTAGGCTTAGTTGATGCCTTTGAAGTTTCTGTAGGCTGATTCCTTTGGGAAGCTTCTCTTGATACTCTTGACATTCTTTAGCTTCTTGCAATATAACCTCAAATTAGATCCTTGAGTAAACATAACAATATATGCTTTAAAATATTACCCTTCATATAAATACCGGAGGCGGAACCAGGCATAAAACACTCTAAATAGTCTCTTTTTAAAACACTATCGGGCTCAGAGCCAAAACCATTATTGAGATTATAGTAATAACAAGCGGGACCGGAGTCGGAGTTGGAATGGTAATCGGAATCGGAATCAGAATGGTAACTGACTTAGTTTCATGAAGATTTTCTAATTTCACATTCAGTTCCAATTCCGCTTCTGGCTAGGTTATCGTTATTTTGAAGGCCTGCTGCTAACTATAAGTGGAGTCAGAAACGAGATGGAAATGGAATCGATACTTATTACAAAAAACGGTTCAAATTCTAAATCGATTCCGATCTCGCTTCCGCCTAAAATGACCATGACGTTATAAGAGATTTTAAGAGTTCGATAAATAACTTCATGATTTAAGGACTAAGTCATATCAAAATGAAAGGGGCTTAAAAATAACGTAAAAAGACCATCCCCATATGACAGAGAGGCACCTGTACTAATTAGGGCATCGTATATATATAAAAAACATGAACACGTCAAAACCCTAAATGAAAACCCTCAATTTTAAATAACTAGGGCACGAATTTTAACCCCATTTAAATTAACCAGAACGATGCGCAACAGGATTCCTAAATAAAAACCACAATTTACCAAACCCTACCAATGTAAAACATTAACTAATCTATGCATTTAAAAACTAGGGCACCACGATGCGGTCATGATTTAAAACGTGAAAACGACTGTGTTGAAAACAAACAAACGAGAAACAAAACCAGAAAAGCAAAACAAAAAATAAGAAAACCAAAAAAAAGAGAAAGAAAACGAATCACACAAACTCACAATAGAACAAAGAGTCACAAATTCGCACGAAACCAATCAACCGAAATGAGCAGAAACGGAAAATGTGAAATAAAATGAAAGAGGAGAACAAAAAACCCTACCTTGAACGCAAATAAATAGGTTAAATCCCTTGAAACAATCCATGCACAATTATCTCCCTTTCGATTGACTCACACACACAAATGCTCCACTGCAACTTTGGTTCACTCTTTGATCTTTTAATAATGACGATAACTACCAGTTAATCCTTAATTAAGGTAAAAACTCAGAGTTTCACGCATGCATGACACCAATAATTAATGCCATAAATGTGGTAGAGCGGAGTCAGAACTGCAGAAGGAACTGACACATTACTGCTGTGTGACATCAGTAAAGTCAACGACCACAAACGATTAGAGAGGAATCAGAATGGAAAATGATTCAAAAACTTGTCTAACTTTCCAACTTGGTTCCCATTCCAGTTCTGGTTCCGCCAACAAAGAAGAAAGCGAAACAAAACGACAAAATAAAACAAAAAGACCGAAACGAGAAAACTAAACACAAAAACCTTAGTTAAAACAAAAGACCAAAAAGTGGAGGTGGAGATGGAACAAGATTTGATTTTAAAACTTTGAATAAATCCAGACTTGACTTCCACTCCGGCTCCGATTCTAATAAAGAAAAAACAAAAATGCAAAAGAAGACTGTCGAGATGGGAATTGGAACGAGATTTGAAAGAAGTTTTAAAGCCCGATTCGGTTCCGGCTCCAGTTCCGACAAAATAAACCAAAGAAAAACAAAGTGTTGGAAAAGAAAGACTCCAAACTTTGTTTGAAAAACAACCAAGGACAAAAACATAAAAGGGGGACCCATTTTGATCAAGGGAAAAGATGGGGTGGTTATGCAAGGCATAACAAATGGCGACTCGGTTGGAAAAATGGTTTACCCATTTTCAAGACACCCAAGAAAAATTCAGTCACCCTAAAACTACTTGGCTTATGAAGTATGTTTAACTTGAATAAGATCAGATATATCTAGAATAAGGTTGAGCTGGAATCTCAGATGTATGTGCTCATGAATTATTTCTGAATTTGAGTGTGTGCATATATTGTGCACCATTCTTTATAGATACTTTCTCTGCTTGGACAACTATACCTAAAATTCAAGCTACATAGGTTGAGTCCTTTAACTATCGTGCAATAAAATCTTGGGTATTGTTCCGCTGTTTGATAGGCGTCCATAGCCCCAACAAAGATACCTCTAGTTCTCTCAAAGCATTGCTCTACTGCCAGCCAGGCGTCCATAGCCCCGATAGAGATACTTGATTACCCATTTGATATTGAGTTTTCCTTTTCTTTCTTTCTTTTCATTTTTTTTTACTTAAGCTTCTCTTGTGGAAATCTTTTATGCACCTTCCTCAATAATTAGATACAATAGATTTGAAATGTCGGTTGAGAACTACAATGGATTTGATGATAGTCTTGGAATCGGATTTTTCACTTGAATCAAAGGTAGAACCATTCTAAAACAAATAGGCATTTACTTAGGCAAATGTTTTCTAATTTGGTGACAGATTTTTGATCATAATTCATGAGATATTCACAATGTCTCTTCTATCCTTAATAACTTTTCAAACCCAGATTAGAATGGTCATAAAACATGAGTTTCAGAACGAAATCCTTTTCATCTGATGCTGATGAAAATACCTAAACCAATTTCTCTCCTAGTACCAGTAGCATACTTTGAATAACGACCCCTTGTCTTGAGATAGACAAAATGAAGATCCCCAACGAAACAAGACAAAACAAAACACAAACTAAAAAAAATAAAAAAGAAAAATAAAATAAAATAAAAATAAATAAAAATAAAATAAAATAAATAAAAACAAAAAAAACAAAAAAAACTTAATTACATATGATACAGTATAATACATTCTCTTTAAAACATCAGACCTTTTATGAACCAAAATAGTGCTTGAGAAACTGACCATTAACTGGTAATGGAACATAATCTCCTGTTAAGGTACTTAAACAAAAAGCATTCTCGCCTAGTATCTTAACCACTTGATATAGACCTAACCAGAGTCTATCAAACTTCTGATGATCTCCTTTCTTTTCTCTAGCTTTATCCCATAGTAATACAAGATTTGATATCCTAAAGGCTTTTATCTTAGCTCTTTTGTCAAACCAGTGTTTGACGACAACTTGATGTTTAGAGAATTGCTGCAAAGCAACATCTCTTTGCTCTTCCATGTTAAGCAAATTAAGTAATCTAACCTCAATCCTATCATCCTTGGCATAAAATTCTTGGATGAACTTAAGAACAGGTATTTGTAAATGGATCGGGAAGACTGGGTCTTGGCCATAGACTAACTTAAAAGGTGAATTTCCTAGAGCTGCTTTGATTTGGGTTCGATCTGCCCATAGGAAAAATCTCAACTGGGTGTGCCAGTCTCTAGGATTGTTTTCTAGCAATTTTCTTATCACTTCCAACAAGTTTTTATTAGTGGACTCAGCCACTCCATTTCCCTGAGGGTAGTAATTGGATGAATACTTCAAAATAATTTTATGTTCTTATGCCCATTGAATGAATTCAGCAGAAGAAAAAGTAGGGCCATTATCACATACTAGAGCAAATGGAACTCCAAACCTGGTTGTGATGTTCTTAGTCAAAAATTTGATGACCACCTCTGTGGTGCTATTTTTGTAGGGCTGGGTCTCAGTCCAGTGTGTACAGTAGTCAGTTGTAGTCAAGATGAATTTATGTCCTGCAGAAGAATTGGGATTAATAACACCTACAAAATCCAGGGCTCATTGAGCAAATAGCCTTACCTCATACACTGGTTGCAAAGGCATTACAGGATTTCTTTCCCTGGGTGTAGAAGTTTGGAATACATGATAGGTTCTGACATGTTGGTGTGCATCCCGAAATACAGAAGGCCAATAATAACCTGATCTAAGAATCTGATGGGCCAAAGCATCCGTAGATCCATGTCCCGTTCCATGCCTTCCATGGAACTCAGAAATGGCATGCTTAGCATCTTGTTGATCTAAACAATGCAAGTAAATCCCTTGAAAATTATTTCTATAAATGGATCCCCCTTTAAGCATGTAGTGAGCACTCTTCATCCTCAATGCTCTCCTCTGAGTAGCATTCATTCCTTCTGGACATCTATTATTAAGGAGGAAGAAAATCAAGTCTGTGTACTAGGGATCCTTAGTAAATGATTGGATAATATACTGTTGACAAGTGATGTTTTTGTCCACATCTGCCATTGCTTTTGATAAACCTTGCCCTCGAACAAGTTTCATCGGATGAATCTCTAAGTCAAATTCTTGTAGAATTTCCATCCACTTTCCCCTTCACTCTCCTAATTCACTTTTCATTAGAAGAGACTTCATAGCTAGACCTAGAACTATGGCCATTACTTGACTTCAAAGAATGTAATGTATGAACTCCTTTACCACTCGTACCAACACAAACACTTGTTTCTCCAGTGGTGGGTATCTCACTTCTGCATTCTTAAATGGGGAGATCATGAAGGTAATAGGTCTTTCCTCTCCCTCTTCTCTTCGTTGTGTTAACACAACTGCACATGAATGGTCAGATGCGAAAGAATAGATATAAAAAGGTTTTAAATAATCCGGGCTTGTCAAAATAGGTGCCTCAGATATTGACTGTTTGATCTGTGAGAAAGTAGATTTAGCCTCATTACTCCAGTCGATCTTTTCCTCTTTCTTCATCATTTCATTTAAAGGTTTGACGATCTTTGCAAACCCTGTTATAAACTTTCTAACAAAATTGATCCTCTTGAAAAAGGATCTCATTTCTTTCTTGCTGCCTGACCTTGTCAATTTCAAGATGGCCTCCATTTGATCAGGGTCTATGGATATCCCTTCTTCTGATATGATGTGACCTAGGAGTTTCCCTTCAAATACTCCAAACACACACTTCTTTGGATTGAGAGAAACACCATAGCTTATACATTTCTTGAGAACTTTTTCCAGATCAGCAGCATGGTCTTCTCTATTCCCAGAGAAGATGGTTAAATCATCTACGCAAATAATTATACACTTCCCTATCAAATATTTGAAGGCTACGTCCATTGCCCTTTGAAAGGTTTCTCCAGCATTGATAAGACCAAATGGAATCCTCTGATAGGAAAATGTGCCCCATTTGATGGTGAAAGTTATCTTCATTCTATCCTCATGACTGATAAGAACTTGATTGTACCCAGAATAGCCATCTAAAAATGACATCATCTGAGACCCATTAACCTTTTGTAGCACTTCATCCAGCGAGGGCAATGGATAATTATATTTCTTAGAGGCTTTATTTAAATTCCTAAAATCAACACAATTTGATTTCACCATTCTTTTTGCGTACAGGAACTAAATTTTCCACCCAGGTAGAATGTCTAATAGGAAAAATTATCCTTGCAGATAGGAGCTTTTGCACCTCTTTCTGGATTAGGGGCTCAATTAAAACATTGACTGGGCGTTGTTTTTGATGAAAGGGCTTGGCTTCTGGCTTGAGAGGTATGGTATGTGTGATCACCAAAGTGTGAAAGGTTTTTAAATCATCATAACTCCAAGCAATGGCTGCAATGTTTTTCTCCAAAACTTTAACTATCTTGTCCTTAATTTCTTGAGGACAAGTCTTTCCTATGAGGACATTCCTTTCAGGACCTGAGTTAGTCAGATTGACAGATTCATACTTCCCTCCTTCACTCTCTGTGGGCACCCTTTGACGAGCCCATGCGTCAGAATCAAATATTATTTCCAAAGCTACCATCCCTTTCAGAATGCTATTACTTTTCAAATCCAATATCCCTTCTTCACTCTCTTTCTCAAGATCCCAATCTTCCTGATCTCTTTCAGATTCATCTATTATTTGTCCTTCAAAAACATCAAAACTTTCCAAAAAGGCCAATATATGCTGATCGTCATCAAATACTTGAAAATTTTAGACATTATCAGGGACTGCTGGGACTGAAATTAGTTCAACTAAAAATCTCTTTAGATTAGAATCTTGCATGGGTTCCAATGTGCTAGCAGCAACAACAAGTGCATCTGCAATTTGATTAGCTTTTCTAGGGATCTGAGTAATCCCAAAAGCATCAAATTCTTCAATTAATTTCTAAACTCTATTTCTGTATGCAACCAATCTTTTGTTATGACACGTATACTAGCTACACACCTATTTTATGATCACTTCAGAATCCCCCATAACTGTGAGAGCAACAACCTTCTTTTTATGAGAAAACATAAGTCCTCGAGCAAGTGCTTCATACTCAACCACATTGTTTGTGCAACCAAACTGCAACTTGTAAGACACAAAGTAAGTTTTCCCTTTTGGGTTGGTTAGTTCAATCCCTGCTCCACTTCCTGCTTTAGATTTTGAACCATCAAATTTAAGACTCCACAATTGATCTTTGGATGGGAGTTCTTTCTTTTTAGGGACAACAGGGGATGACTTACTTGGGACGTGTGGCGGCTCAGACTTTTGCTGGTTGTCAAAAATTGACTCAGGGCAAGGCTGACTTGAAGATTTTCTTATGTTTTCAACTTGCTCAGAAATCACTTCCTGAACAAATTCTTGGGTTATATTACAATCCAATTCATCTTTTATCAATGCCTTGGGCATTGGAAAAGTATTTGGGGAAGGTGTATTGAAAAGGAACTAAGACACCTCAATTTCTTCTTGAATTTTGGAGCCTAAAACCTGAGTCTACTCTACTGGTGAAGAACCCTCTTCCTGAGAACAACTAGTCCTAGTGAGAATGGTAGCATCCTTAACTTGAAAAGAAAACTCATTGATAGGGGTCTGGGGTTTCTCTTGACATATTTGTTGAGGCTGGTCTACATGAATTAAGATATCTAGGCATGATTGGCATGTTAACTCTGAATGATTGTGATAATGAATCCTACACCAATTAGGAAGCAACAAACTACTCAAATCAGTTTCTTCTCCTAAAACCAGCTTATCTTGTTGCAATTTCCTTATTAGAACTTGCTAGTTGATACAGATCATTGGGTTACCATGTTCTAGGGGCAATGTATCCCCAGGATTGAGTACAAAGAAAGTAAGGACTTCCTCTTGTTTGTAAACTCCTATTTCAGTCTCAAAATATGCTACTTCATTTGAAGCATCATACTTTGTAATCATATGCTTGATTCTTGGTTCACTCTCAATCCTTATTTGCATTGCAACCCCCTTCCAAGGTAGCCACATGTGAGAGAAATCCAAGGACAAATATCCCCCAATACTTTTCATTAGCTCCCGACTTAGGAGCATACCATATGTCTCTGGGATGTCAGCCACTTGGATATCTATGTAGGTTTGGATCTTTGGATCTGATCCAACCTGTACATGCATGTTCTTTAGTTCTCCTACAACATTGACCTCAGTTTTGTCTAACTGGATCACTTTCTTATTGGTCAGGATAGGACTTAATCCTAACTTCTTACATATTGAAAAGGGCATAACATTTCCCGATGCTCTAGAGTCCAATAAACAGTTATGCAAATTCTTTCCAAAAATCCTTAAACTTAAAAGAAAAGGAGGGGTACTGGTCTTACCTTTATAAATAGCTGCATTTGTCTCCTTCACTGGAGTCACTTTACCTTTTCCTTTTAAGTGGTTTGCCTCCTCTAGGGCCTTCAATACCACTTCACATTGAGCTGGACACCACTTGATGATGTCAAATAATGGAAATGACATCTTTTGTCTTTGTAGTTCTACAATAAAATCAAATTCTGAATCATTCCTCACTTGATACTTAAAAAAAAGAGGCAAATTACCTCTATTCTAAGAGTCAGAAGGTCCCTTTGGTGGCCGTGGGTTATTATCTTCATTCTAGTTAGGTGGGACCATGTTGTTTGGAGGTGTAGATGTAGTAAATGGACCCTTATTCTGATTTCTCAGAAAGTGACCACCTTTGGACTGAAAGGATTGGGCATCATACACATCCTCCTCTGGCCCATTATCTCCCTACATGGGAAATTGGTATTTCTCCTCAATAGTCTCATAAGTCATAGCAGTACTTACTGGCCCATTATCCTGATTGAAATTTCTTGCTGGAGGATGGGAATTAGCTTGTGCAATCTTTACCATTTTCTCCATTTCTGGGCAATTCACCTTAGAATGTGCTGCAGTATCATGTAGCCTGCACCAATTAGTCATGAAATTAAGGCCAGCCACATTAGAAGTATGTGATCTCTCCTCACCTGACTGATAATTATGGGAAACTCCCTCATTGTTAGGTCCAATATTCCATTTCCTATTGTTGTTGTTGGACCTTTGGTTATATCCTCTTTTCTGATTTTGGTAATTTTGATTAGAGGAGTTCTGATTCTGGAAATTTCAATTGGTGTTTTGATTCACATTCTGATTGGAGTAATTTCCCTGGTTGTTGTAACCTCCCTGGTTCTGATAATTATGGTTTTGGTTGTGGGGAGGGTTTTTCCTAAGCTGTGCCATGTCATTGGACATTTGAGATAGAGTCTTTTTAAGAGTTTATAGCTCACTGGTCAGTTGAATGGTTTATTCATTTTGCACATTCTGCACTATGGATGGGGAATGAACATGCATTGATCCTCCCGCCTATTGTTGTTGATTTTGAGGTTGTTGGAAAGAATCTTGTATGCCATTACCGAAAAAAGGCATGGTAGGTGGGGCTTGTAACTCAGACACAGGTTTGTATTGGGAGTAAGAAATCCCTGGGACGATATTGTACAATGGTGGGTTAGGCATCTGATAATTCATGGGAGGAAGAGCTGCTCCTAAACCTCCTGATTGCAAACTTATCTGTTGTTGTAATGTGATAGCTAGATGATAAACCTTAGATAGGGAGTCAATATAATTGGTCTGATAAGTTCTCTGCAAGAATAGGCCAATCAAGGGGTCAACAAATCTTAAATATGCCTGAATGGCAATGTTCTCAGCTACTAAGTAAGGATCTTGCAACCTACGAAACATCCTTTGGAATCTAGTGTTGAATAGAGGTAGTGGCTCATGATGTTCCTTCCTTATGGTGGAAAACTGGTGATACAAGATGGCAGGGTCTACATAAACTCAAAATTGATTAACAAATGCATTTTCTAAATCTGTCCAACCCAAAATAGATCCCCGGGGCAGATTTAAGTACTAGTTATACACCACGTCCCCTAAACAATAAGGGAACAATCTACATACCACATCTTGATGAGCAACTTGAGCACGTATACAAGCATCTTTGAACGTTTGTATATGCTCCTCAACACTTCTTGATTCAACATGCATGTACTTGGGACAAATTTTTTTTGGGTTCTTTGATAGATCATGGATTCCCCCTGGAATAGTCCATAACAGAGAGGGGTTATTCACAAAATAAGCCATGGGCAGGATTGGTTGAGCAGGCAGTGGTGATATAGGCCGAATGGTGGTGACACTGGCCTAACCGGTGGAGGTGATACTGGTTGAGCCAGTGGTGGTGATGTAGGTTGAACTGGTGGTGGTGTAGGTGGATTTGGTTGAAATCTTGGTGGAGTAAGCGGTGGTGGCAATGTAGGTATCAAAATTCTATGAGCATGGGGTCTAGGTCTAATCGGGGTTTGGAGTTCTTCTAATGGTTTAGGATTAGTAGAGGATCTGAGAATCCTCCCATATTTCTCCAGTGAAAATGACCCAATGCGAGCCAGCTTGTTCCTTCGGCCCTCCTACTAGCGCCAGATCTGTTGATGGTGAAAATGAAACAAACAATGTTAAAACAAAATATTTCTACTCTATTTCTAATGAAAAATAAAGAGAACATATAGTAGCCTAACTCCTAAGGTCTAGGTAATTGGTTCTCAACTGTTTGGTGTCACTCAATTGGTTCATGCAACTATAATATTCAAGGGGCCTTTGCTGGTAATAAGGAATGCAAGTAATGATTGGTTCATCGAACTGTTCTTAATGAAAAAGGGGGTTTTAAATAGAAGAAAAAGATAGATCAGGGCGTACATCAGTGAAACATGAATAAAACTTATCTAATATCCAGACATATATCTTCAACAACGAATATTTCTTTCAACAGATCAAGAAAACCATAACATGATGCAATTTATAGAACAATCCATACTATTGCATGCATCTAAGGTGCTTAATTTAACATCACAATCACACATCATAAATATTTCAAAGATTTCCAAAAGAACACACTATCATTCATTGCCAAGGTCATAGATCAACAGACTTTCAATAAATTCAATTCATAGATAATCTAATGAAATAATCCTTAAATCTGGTTCCTTCTAATGATTTTCATCACATAAGAAACACTCATGCTTCAGCACAATCACTGGTATATAGATAGACTATAATTCATCAACCTTATCCAATAATCTCAATTCCAACACCATATTGTGTAAAAAAAACTATATTTATATTCAACTGTAAATAAAATGACAAAGTATCTTTTTAAAAACTACAAAAAATTCTATCTCCTACTATTAGGTGGCCAATTCTATTCTTATCAGCTGACCTCTACAATATGATACCCTTCTGGTATATATAGATGTCCAAAAATATGAAGTCCTTTCTATCTTAAGTCCATCCACCTTTTTAGGAATTAAAGTCTTCTTGGAAACTCAGATCAATTTGATCTCTAGTTCCCATCTTGATCATTTATAAAACTAGAGAGAAGAAGATAGAAGAGAAAAGAAAGCCATGCGCCTCTAAGACTGCCAGTCCAGCATGTGGAGAAGAGAAGAAATCCATGCATGTATGAGATTATCAATTATGCATGTGAAGTTTTCTCTATAGTGTACTCATCGTAATTGGAGAAGACTTGTTGAAGTATATCCAAATCCGGCCCATCAACCCAACTATCTTCAAACTTGATCCTCTCCAATTCCGCAGTAGCAAATCCTCTCATGTCTTTTATATTTGTTAACTCCCTTTTAGCAGCCCTTACTTCTTCTTTAATATCCATCAACCGATCTAATAGCAGATCCTCTCCATCATCTCCCTTTTGCACAACCTCTTTAAGCCTATCATCCCATTTCTCTTTTAATTGGCTCAAAGGTAGGCCCTCCTTTACTGGTATATCAACATTTACTATAATAGCAATAACTGCTTCTAACTCCTCAAGCTGTTCATTTAGATCGTTGGTAGAATCTTGAACTTCATTTTTATGCTTGTATAAAAAGTTAGATCTAAATCGGACTATGTTGGAGGTCTTTTCAAAGAAATATTTGTTGTCCTCTTCAAGTATTGATTGTTCTAGAAGAGTGGACTTCAGAAATTTATTAAGCTCTTTCAGCTTTTGGCTATATCCTCTATACTCCTCCTCCTGTTCTCCCAATACTTTGGCATACCGATTCATCTCTTCTATTAACTCCTCTGTCATCTTGTGAACCTCAAAACTATTTTCCAACACCTCACCTATTTCCTGATTTAGTCTATCAGTCCATCTATCCAGCATCTCTGCCTCACTCCTTACCTGCACCAAATCATCCACCTCTTTCTTGCTAAGCAAAATTGGTGTCTCAATGGTGGCAATTTTTTGTGACTTCAGAGAAGAAACACTCTTCAAGAAAGTATGCAATTGATCTAATTGAGCCTTAAGCTCATCCTTTCGCTGCTTATCCTTCATCATTCTTGATTTAGTGGATGATGCTACCACATCTATCAAGTTCATCTGTTGATCTCTTGCGGGTCTCCCCAAGTTAACCATGCCCAACTGATAATCAGTTAGCTGCATGTCCCTCACATCCTTGTCCACCATCGGTATTGCACATTCAGCAATAATTTCTCCTCCTTCGGTGAGTCTAGTGGAATGCAGGATTTTGGCCTTCTTTTCGGGCCTTTCTTTCTCAATCTCCTTCATCATATCATCCCAATTGAGAGGCTGTGAGGGTGTCACTAATCTCTTTTGAAGATCCAATTTCAACCAAGTGGGAGCATTTGGAGTAGTGGTCATTATATTTGAAGAAGAAGCAACAATAGTAGAGGGTTGTTGCACATTAACCTTAGGTTGAGAATCAACCTCTTGTACCTCTTGTTGTTCTTCCTCTACATTTGTTTGTGCAAGCTTTTCAACTTCCTCCTTGTCCTTTTGTTCCTGTCTCCTCTTGTCTTCTTCTTCCTTCTTCAAATTTTCTTCTTCTAATCTTTTCTCCTCAAGTTCCCAGTTTCTCTCTTCCTCCAATGCCTCAAGTATATCTGCATCCTCCTTTTCCTTTTGCAGCTGCTTGGTCAGCTCCTCAACATCTTTCTCTTTTTGCATATGTTCTGCTTCCTCTTTCTTTTTATAGGCCTCTTCAACAAGCTTCAATTTGGCCACAAGGACTTCTCTTTCCCTTCGTTGCTTTTCCTATTCCTCCTCTAGATCATGAATTTTCTGCACCAATTCTAGCTTATCATTCTCTTCTTTGATCTTAAGCTCTTGCTCCCTTTGCCTTTGCTGTTTGTGCACTTCATCAGCTCTCCACTTGGCTTCTATTTGTTGTTGTTGAAGCAGGGAATCAGCTTGTGCCTTGGCATCTATTTCCTTCTATTTTTCCATTGGTTCTGCATGTGCTTGAGCATCCGAAGCCTTCGTTACTTCCTGAAATAGTGCCCATTGATCTTCCTCTATTAAAATATGTTCAATTTCATCCTCTAGAGGCATCTTTTCTTGTGCATCTTTCTCTGATAAGGTCTCATCAGAGTCTATTTCAACCTCATGGATCTCCAACTCTATTCCTTTTCTCTTTAATGCTTCAACTATACCATGAAGATTTCCTTCAAGCATCCCTCTACCTAATTGCTCTGTAAGAGGGACTTGAGTAGATGACTCACCTATTGCTGGTGTTGAAACCACAGATCCTGTTTGGGCATCCTCCTCTTGTACTCTAGGTAAATCTTGAGTAGGGGCTTCAAGATCAATCTTTTCAATATCAGGAGGGAAGAAATCCAAAGGCTCCTTGGAAGGCAATTTCCTCTTGATTCTCTTATATCCCTTCCCTTTCTTAGGAGCTGATCCCTGAGTAGTTTTGGTTTTGAGAACAACTCAGTGGATACTCCTATCCAAGACTGGTCTCCCTATTTGCTTGATGTCGATGGTCTTCTCACCATCCCAATCTACCGGATCTAAAATTTTGGTGCCAATATTCAATGCTTCATATGATGGATCCAACACAACTCCATCATCTACTAATGTATTAGGGATATCATCTTTGATCTTGAATTTTACCATGAGTGAAACAGGCAACCTCTCATAATTCCTTTTCCAGAGGTCATACTCATCTTGAAGATCACTCCAGAAATCCTCAAACAGATTGAAATGTTTATCAAAAACCGAAGGAAAAAAAAACATTCATTTTATTCTCTGGATCAAAGTGCTTTTGAGCAGTGTACAAACCTAGCTTCAAATGTATCAATTCACTACAAACTACCTTAGCTCCCACAAGGTGTGGGCAGTTGTATTCACCCAATTGCATGGGAAACGTATGACAACTTGTCTTGTGCTTTAACCCAAATCGGGCATTGACCCCCAAAGCTTGATAGACAAACTCCATCAGAACCACCCTATTGCTGCAACACCTTGGAAGTAAGTGGGGATGACCCTCAAATCCTACCAACCTGAAATAAGTGAACTTGGGGTATTGGATATACCAACATCCCCATTTTGTGATAAAGTCCATGGCTTCCTGGCTCAATCTGTATCCTGCATCTCCATTAAGCTGGTTAATGATTACATATAAGAATGCATCATTAACTCTCCTAAATTGTGTTTTAGAAACCTATAGGGATAGCTGATCATAATGATCCCATTCTCTCTTTTGTCCATCGGCTTCTCCCAATATTCCTACTCTGTTGAACCTTGGAAAGATGCTTCCTCTAGCTACTGCATAGACAACCTAAGAAGTCATGAAAAAGCTCTTGGTTTTCCTTTTCTAGTTAATTGATCATGAATGGTATCTGAGACAATCATAGGCCAGTCGAATTGTTGCTTGGCATTAAAAATTGTTTGAATAAAAGGAAACATCCATTCCTTGAAATGAAATGCATCCCTCTTCCCAAAGGCTCTAGACAACATTATTATCAGGTCCGATACTTCCTTGTAAAATTCTATCCTCTTTGGTTGATCATGGAGCTTGGTCAGAGACTTCTTCACTGCTCTCAACCACTTCTTGTTCAAGTGAGCCTTGTTGGCATCCTTTTGTTTGCTATATATTCCTAAAGCATCTGCCTCATTTAATTGTACCAGGTTCTTTGGATCAGGGACACTGAACATGTGCTGAAACATTTGAGGAGTTAGATCTATAATCACATTGTCCTGTGAATCCATTCATTGCCTAGTGGCCAGATTGTAAGCTCCTATTGCTGATAATCAATTCCGAAAATTGGATGGATAGAGGAAATATAGTGATGTGAGCCAAGCCAGACTCAATTATTCTTCCAGTTCTTCCTATTACATCCTCAGTGAATATTTCTGAGTATAACTCCTCAAAATTGAATGGGCCTAGATTGGTGTCAGTTATATCAGACCAATCAGATTCCACTTTGCTGACAATGATGACAGGACCCCTATGGTTATACCTCAAGGTATAAGGCAACTGCTCTGGCTTAATCTTCTTAGGCTTAGTTGATGCCTTTGAAGTTTCTGTAGGCTAATTCCTTTTGGAAGCTTCTCCTGATACTCTTGACATTCTTTAGCTTCCTACAATATAACCTCAAATTAGATCCTTGAGTAAACATAACAACATATGCTTTAAAATCTTACCCTTCATATAAATACCGAAGGCGGAACCAGGTAGAAAACACTCTAAATAGTCTCTTTTTAAAACACTGCCGGGCTTAGAGCCAAAATCATTATTGAGATTATAGTAATAACAAGCGGGACCGAAATCAGAATTGGAATGGTAACCGGAATCAGAATGGTAACTGACTTAGATTCACAAAGATTTTCTAATTTCACATTCAGTTCTGATTCCGCTTTCGGCTAGGTTATCGTTATTTTGAAGGCCTGCTTCTAACTATAAGCGGAGTAAAAAATGGGATGGAAATGGAATCGATACTTATTAAAAAACACGGTTGAAATTCTAAATCGATTCCGATCCCGCTTCTGCCTAAAATGACCATGATGTCATAAGTGATTTTAACAGTTCGATAAATAACTTCATGATTTAAGGACTAGGTCATACCAAAACGAAAGGGGCTTAAAAATAATCTAAAAAGACCATCCCCATATGATCGAGAGGCACTTGTACTAATTAGGGCATCAGATATATATATAAAACAGAACACGTCAAAACCCTAAACTAAAATCCTCGATTTTAAATAACTAGGGCACGAATGTTAACCCCATTAAAATTAACTAGATCAATGTGCAACAAGATTCCTAAGTAAAAAATGACAATTTACCAAACCCTACCAATGTAAAATAGTAACTAATCTATGCATTTAAAAACTAGGGCACCACGATGCAGTCATGATTTAAAACGTGAAAATGACCGTGCTGAAAATAAACAAACTAGAAACAAAACCAGAAAACCAAAAAAAAGAGAAAGAAAATGAATCACACAAACTCACAATAGAACAGAGAGTCACGAATTCACACGAAACCAATCAACCAAAATGAGCAGAAACAGAAACGAGAAATAAAACAAAAGAGGAGAACAAAAAACCATACCTCGAATGCAAATAAATAGGTTAAATCCCTTGAAGCAATCCACGCACAATTATATCCCTTTCGATCGATTCACACGCACAAATGCTCCACTACAACTCTAGTTCACTCTTTGATCTTTTAATAATGATGATAACTACCAGTTAATCCTTAATAATGGTAAAAACTTGGAGTTTCACGCATGCATGGCACTTGTAATTAATGCCATAAATGTGGTAGAGCAGAGTCAGAACTACAGAAGGAACTGGCACATTACTGTTGTGCTACATCAGTGTAGTCAACGATTACAAATGGCGGGAGCAGAATAAGAATGGAAAATGATTTAGAAACTTGTCTAACTTTCCAACTTGGTTCCCGTTCCGGTTCCGGTTTCAGAAAAAAAGAAGAAAGCGAAACAAAACAACAAAATAAAACAAAAAGACCAAAACGAGAAAACTAAACACAAAAACCTTAGTTAAAACAAAAGACCAAAAAGCGGAGGCGGAGACAGAACGAGATTTAATTTTGAAACTTTGAATAAATCCATACTTGAATTCCACTCCAGCTCTGGTTTCGATAAAGACAAAACAAAAATTCAAAAGAAGACTGTCGGGATGGGAATTTGAACGAGTTTTGAAAGAAGTTTTAAAACCTGATTTGGTTCCAGCTTTGGTTCCGATAGAATAAACCAAAGAAAAACAAAGTGTTGGAAAAGAAAGACTCCAAACTTTGTTTGACAAACAACCAAGGACAAAAACATAAAAGGGGGACCCATTTTGACCAAGGCAAAAGATGGGGTGGTTATGCAAGGCATTACACTACTCCCATGACTTGTGTGAGACATTTTATCATTCTATTCTTTCCAATGTATAGAAATGCAACACTTATGCAATTTTATGTATATTCCATTACAAAATGAATGAAAGCAATAACTTGTGATTTTATGTAATTTCCTTATGTTTCAGAACTTTTCATAACAAAATTGAATTTCATCTTTTTTAAGCACCTTAAAATATGCAATGGTTAAACATGGCAGAAATATGTTAGAGTATTCTTTACCTTTGAATGTAAATAAACTATTTCAGCTCTACCAAATTGAGCTATAGGTAAAAATTTGGTAACAATCATTACGTCTCATTGCATGAGATGTTGACACTTGTCATGATCTAATCCCTTTCTCATTTAGGGTTGCTCCTATATAGCACTCAACCCTCATTATATTATCTCTCTTCCACTCTCTCGATCTCATTATATAGAATTGAGGATTATTTGGTTAAGTTCAAGTCCTTAAGATCTCAATTGGATGAATGTTGAAAATATAAATTTGATAAGGAATGTATATTCTTGATTTTTTCTAAGTTGAAGAGGGCATTTGCTTTCTTTTCTTCTTAATTTTATTCCACCATGGATGGCTTAGGTGAATATTTTAATGTGCTTTCTATTGAGACATTTAATGATCGATTGGATAGAGAGAAAGAAAACATAACATTATCTAGTTTGATGCACTTCCTAATAATCAATAATTGTTAGAACCGTACGAGAGGGGGACCAACCACTGGAAGGCCCCAGGTCACTAAAGGCCAAGAGTAGTATGGATGCCCTAAATTACCTCAATTTTAAAGGAGTGTTAGGATGGGAAAGATGAGAATGATGAGGACTATAAGGTCCTTTGATCACTCTGCAAACCTGAGAGTTGAAACGAGACTAGGCGAGTTAGTTTTTTAGGGTCAACTCTGTGTCTCAGATAACTCTTTGTCAGAGGACATAATCACGGTTTTGGGATGAAATTGTGATGTTCTGGTGTCTCTTAGGTGCGCTGGTGTCCGTATGACCAAAAAACCAGGGAGACAAGGTCTAACCTCTAAAAAGTAGACTAACAACCTAGTTAGGAGTTTCTAAAGGTGCAGAATAAGACAATGAAATATGAAATGTGAAGACGAATGTGATAAAGAAAGTAGATTATCACAAAGGTGAAGAAGATGATCTCACACAATAACCTTTTTGCTAGCTTGCTCCAAGATCTCTCCACCTACACACAGAAAAGAGGGAAAATGTTGGGGGCCTGTTTAGGGGTCTGCCTCAGTAAGACCCCCGTTTTTGTGTTTCCACCTCCACGGACAACCAAGTTTGCAACATTGTAGAAATAATGCGATAAAGAGGGAAATACAAGCAAAGTACACCAAAGACACTACAAAACAATATGTGCTAACTTAACCAAACAATAGAGAATGAGTGAGGAGCTTACCACCTCCGTCCAAAGCGCTCAAGGCTAGTGGAGGAGAAAGATGAGAGGAACTCAAGCCTCTATTGCAATGGATTCATCCAGTGCTTGCTCTATCGAAGTGATGAAGTGATAGATTGCTGCTATGGAGTGTGAGATGCTGCTACAAAGCTTGTGGATGAATGCTAGAATGCTGAGAGATGCTCACGAGATGGCCAAAAGATGAAAATGGATGAATGAATGAAGAATATGATGGAAGAATGGAAGAAACGGCCATATTTAGGTCAGCTAGCCGAAGGGAGGCGTTACACTTCAACTTCCAATAGGAAGTGTAACATCTCTGCAAGTTCCAGCCACAGGAATCTGCTAGGGACGTAAGCATGCCACGTGGACGCTTGCATGTTGTGTGGGCGTCCCTGACAGAAATGACTACACTAACACTCAAAATAGGCACCAAGTGAGATGGGAACAACACACTTATGTGGAATTAAGCCTCCGAGTTTGGTTTTCTAAAGTGGAGGAGGGTAAAAGAGGAATTTGCATTAGGGGTGAAAATTCGCTCCTATATAAGAAAAATCAACCAAAGGAAAAGGAAAGAAGAAATATAAGACTAAGAAAAAATCTAGTGAGACTCCCATCTCTTTCAAAGAGGATGAACCTAAGAAGAAGAAACCAAAATGTACATATTGCAAAAAATTAGGGCACGGTGAACATAATTGTTAAAAGAAACAATTAGAAGAAATGAGGAAACTCCTTTAGGAGCATAACATTTTCTTGCCTTCCAAGTATTCTAGTTCACCTTCTTCTACACCACCCTCATCATCCACACAATTAGGATCATCAATTTTTTGTAATGGAAGTGATAAGATGAAAGGTAAAAGACTTTTTTTTGTGACTACAATTGATGAGTTTGTTGGATGGATTCTTGACTCTGGAGTTTCCAATCACATGTCATGCTGACCAAATTAGTTCTTGCATTTATGACTTCCCTTACAACTAGGATATTAATGGCTAATAGTAATTACAAGGATATTTGTGTAAAATGAGATGTTGACATGGGTATTGGAAGATTTAATCATGTCCTATATATTCTCAAGCTTTCCTAAAATATTCTTTCTATATATTAGATAACACATAGTGTTATAGGGAAGATTATTGATTTTTCTCTAGATTTAATGTTCATTAAATATTTGCATAGTAAAAAAATTATTGCAATTGGTAAGGCTGATCATTATTCTAGTCCTTATCTATTTTCAATTTTTTTTCTGCTCCTCATGGAGTTTATTCTAAGGCTAATACTCCTACATCAAGTGTGGATAGTTCATTAGAGGGTCCAATTGTTCACTTGAACCTTTTTGTTGAGCTTCCATCTCCTCTTGCTTCTTCATATTTCAATGTTACCATGCCTTCTAGTACTCCATTTCATTAGGATGATCTTGGTCTTTTAGATTTGTCTTTGTGGGATGGTTACTTGATAGGTATATGTGATTTGTTTTATCATTCTCATATTGTAGATTGGAGGAAACATTTGAGGAGCCATCTCTCCTCTTTGATGATAGTAGCACCACAATTGTTGTCTCATCATCATTATCTTTGGAGTTTTTTATTTATTTTCCACATAGTCTTGATTTGTTATCCTTGATTGGGATCACTTTATTTTTTTGAGACATACTATAGTATGGAGACACTTGATCTATTTTTGAGACACATTATGGGGTTGCTTCCCTTGTTTCTCTTCATAGATTTGGATGTTCTTTAGCATCATCCAATGAACTTGTTTCTTCCCAAGGGGAGACATGTTGTTTTTAGGTATTGCATACTCTTTTGTCTTCAAGCATTCTTCATTAGATTTGGAGATACTTAATTATGAGGGGATATATAGTTTCTATCTTTCTCTCCCATGGGGGATATATATTGTATATTTATGAGGAATTTAGTCCTTGGGGACTATTGATGAGTTCTCCATTCATCACTCATTTCATCACTTGTACATGATAGTTTTCACGCATTCTCTCTTTTAGAGAGGGGTCTTTTCCCGTGTCATTTTATCCTTTTCTTAATTTGTGAGAGATCATTTATAAATGGGTACCTAACATGGCCTCATATTTGAGACCCATCCTTGTATTCTTACATTATTTTCATTGGTTTGTTCCTCCCTAAGTTTCACTTAAGGGGGGTGTTGGTGTGAATAAGGTGTTTTACCTAGCTAGCTCACTAGTAGGTCCTATTCAGATGTTAAACTTACTTAGGTCTTAAGAATCCTTCTAGAAGTCTTAGTTGTCATTCAAATATTATATCCTTTACTTCTTGTGTCTTAAGTAAGTTAATATTTGTTATGTTATTTGTTGAGCATGTTTTAGGATTAAGACACATGCTGTGATCTTGTATAATCCTATCCCCCACCTTATCTATATAATCTAGAATCTTGTACATTTGTAATCGTATCACATTGAACTGACTATTATCTTTCCATACTCTCTTGTGGAAGGTTATTTTTTTTGTAAGTGATCTTGAGGCGTGAACTAATTTTCATGTTATAGGATTAAGATACATGTCATAATATTGTATAATCATATCCCTCACCTTGCATATATAAGAACTTGGCTCTTGTATATTTGTAATCATATCATATCAAACAAGATATTATCTTGCTATACTCTCTTGTGGAAGGTTATCTTTTATTTTATAGGTGATCATGGGGTAAGAGCTAATTTTTAGCTCCTACACTATGTACTTCCACATATATATTGGGCTAAAATCTATTCTTTGGGGGATCCTAGGTTATATTAATGCATTGATATTAATGAATCTAATCAGAAGGAACACTTCTTCTTGGTTTAATTATTTGATGCTCTCTAATAATTGGCTTGTGAGCATTGTTGTAGTATAATGCAAGTTGATCTTCCACACAAAGAAATAAATTATGAGTTCAAGGGCTATCATTCCCCATCCAAAATTTTCTCACCATATATTGACATTGAAGGCATAGATTTGGGGCATGTTGATGTCCAAGAGTTCTTATAAAGGGTTTCTAGGAGGACCTGGCTAAATATGGGGAATTACAAAGTAAGATCAAGAAATCAATGTTCTCCCAAAATATGAAAGTCAAGTACCATGGACGACTGAACTAGAATGACCTAAGATAGGCTGTTACATCCTCCTTGATTCATTTTCTTGGTCAAGCGTAATATATTCTTCATGTTATTACATTAATTTTAACATATTTAATCATTCATTATTCTTTTGAAAGATGTAACAACTCAATTAAAAATGATTTGAAAGTAATATGGGACCTAGGAAAGGGGGCCAAGTAAATTGTAACGTATATTTTCAATTTTGGGCTTAGGCTCCAACATATGACTTAGGTTGACCTCTTATGTATTTCAAATTTTGGGTTCCAAAAGAGGGTATAAAATGAATACCTCCAAAATTTTGTGAGGGAGAAAGATAGTTAGAAAGACATTAAGATAACGTAGATTTTTTTTGTAATTTTGGTGAGGCATGTAAGGGAAAATTTTGACAAATTTGCAATATGGGAGTCATGCTATCATATGTAACTTACCAATTAATGAAATATTATTTTATTTTATTTTTTCTCTTTATCTTCATACTATTTGGTGGTAATATATTTTTATTTTCACTTGTATTTGGTATGATTTTGTGATGTAAGTTCTTAGTTATTTTCATCTTTAATATGAGAGCGAGGGATAATTTTTATCTTTATGCATGCAATATGGCGGTTTCATATTTTTTTAAATTTCTCATATATTCCTTAGAATCTCACATTTGGAGCATGGATGATTCAGAATAATACTAATCATTGCATTACAATTTAAATTGAATCTTTCTAAATTTATTAAGTGAATTAAATGTTAGATACATATGTTGTCCATTTAATTTTCCAATTTTCTCTAACCTTTACTTTCTTTTTCATTTTTTCTTCAATTGAAGTAGTTTATGATTATATTTAGAACTTGTAGAGTTTAAAGAAAAATATTAACTTTTAGATAGACTTCATCAAATTAGTTCATGATTAATTTTACCTACATAGGCCCCTTGAATAAACAATCACATTGACCACTCAACTATACAATCTTGTTGTCACCTAGCCAATAGGAAGCTTGAAGGTGACCATTCTTTCAAATTAGTCACCTTTTCAAGAGGAGATTTATCTTTGTTATAATTAAGTTAGTGTGCCCACACAATTGTAAACAAAGCTAGTTCTATAAGGAGGGAATGCTTAATCTAAAATAGATCAATAAAGGGTTTTCCCATCTTGCCATCAAAGGAGGTTGATGAGATCTATATCTATTGGAAGAATAATTTTCAAATAACTTCACCAAGATAGAAAAGTGAATGATTATGGTAAGAAGAAAAGAAAAAGCACTAGGTCTGCTAGCCTATCTAGATATCAAACCCTAGGTTCTTCCCCTAACACAACACATATGGATTTCTTTGGTGCTACTCACTCTCCCCTCAATATCCTAGGAGATCTCCATGATATGCCGAGCAATCCAAAATTTCTCCTAAATTAATATATGATGAAAGTAGGAGTGCACAAGAACATATAAAACTCTTCAAAGAAGTCATCTTTAGGGTTGAAATTCCACATTAGGATGTTGTTTGTATAATTTTTCCTTATTCACTAGGAGAAGTGACATATTCATGGTATTTAAGTTTGGCATCAAGATCTATCACTAGATGCAATCTATTAGAAATAAATTTCATTAAATATTTCAAGGTTTATATAGAACCACCAACAATATCACCAGTTTCCCATTCCAAAATAGAGCTTAGTGAAACTTTAACGATGTTTAATACAAGATTTCACAAAAAATACAAAATGCTCACTACTTACATTGTTTTAGAGGCAATTGCAATTTAGATTTATCTTAGGGCTATTGATCCTTTAATTGTGGTTTTTCTAAATAGAACATGGCATAATTTAAATACTCTAGATATGTTCTATTTAGAGGCTATTAAATTTCAACAATAAATGCATCATATGAATAAAGGAGTTTTTCAAAAATCTCATCCATGGGGTTTCCGAGATGCCAAACCTAATTCCTGCTATAAATAATGCCTTGATCAATAAAAAATCCATGCTAAACCCTTTCCATGTGTTTATCTTGAGGGGTAGAAACATTTTATACATAAATAACATTTGAGTTAGGTTTTTCCTCCACCAATGTTTGCATAGCTTGGAAAAGTCCAAACTAGTTCGATTACCCCTATCATTCCCCAACTATTAAAAAACTAATTTTTAAAATAGGGGTTAGTGAACCAAGCCCCTACTATCAAGACACACTTAGCTAATCAAGTTGGTTCACCAATTGATGACATATAATAAAATTCAAATCATACTTCCCATTTAACTTTTGAATTAGGGGCCCTTAAGAGGATATTGGCTCAAGTGACTAGTGAGATCACCAAACTAAAAGTAAACCCTCCACAAATAAATTATAATAATTTACATGGGTAGAGTTTCCAACATAATCAAAACTAGAATAATCATCACAATCAAGATAACAAACATCAAAATAAAAATTCTTAGAACATGATTTTTAATCAATAAAAACCAAATAGACAATAGAACACTAGGCCTAACAAGGGATGTACCTTCTCCCATAGATTATATAAACTTCACTTAACTAAATCCTTTACCCAACTAGTGTAGACTCCATTATACAATTTCTCACTCAGAACTAAACTTCCTTAAAGTGGAGAAAATGTTTAAAATAGATTAGATAAACTAGTAGGATCATTATAAAAGTACAAAAAAGAAATCAAGAGATACAAGTATTGTAATGGTTTTAGATACATATGCATTTAATTTGAAAGAAGATAATGAGCCAATGCAAGAGCATGATAAAAAATCTAGGCCTTTCAACAAGCTAAACATAATTAATTTTTGAGGAACCAAGGTATATATCCACTCACATCCTCCATCCATCCAAATAATGATCCTCCACCACCTCACCCAAATACAAAAAATAACCCAAAACCTCCTAAAGGACCTTTAGTAGGATTACATAGACCAAACACCTTTGTTGTGACTAAGATGCATACTCGAGTGGATCAAGGTTATGATGTCATTGATAGTTTGAAGAAAACTAAGGCTAACATTTCCTTGTTTGATTTTATACATAAGTGTTGTACATAAAGATAAACACTACTTCAATCTTTGAATGAGGCAGAAAAGATCACAACCCCTTATAAAGATAAAAGCAAGAGGGTTTCAATAGTTTATGCTTTTGCAATAAAGTATAAAGGGAGATCCAACACCTCCTTGTTTGATGTTATACAAAACTATCCTAGACAACAATAAGCACTACTTCAATATTTAAACAAGATAAAAATGACATCCCCTTAAAGATAAAAGAAAGATGGTTTCAATAGTTGATGCTTTTGCAATAAAGTATAAAGGAAGATTTGGTTCAACTCAAATTTTGATGATTTTTAGAATTTTTGATAATAAATTACATAATTTTTTGGTGGACTTAGGTGGTTCAGTGAATGCATTGCCATACACAATCAATCATAAATTGGGATTAACCCTTAATAATACCAACACAAAATGGTTTAGTTGGAAAAGACATTATTAGTGAATGTTGCAAATGAAGTTAAAGATGTTCATATTCAATTAGTTTTTGATCCCTATATCCAAAAACATGACGAAATTTAGATAGTGGAAATTATAGAGGCATATAGATTGCTCCTTAGTTGAGATTGGAACAAGAACCTCAATGAATATTTTGTTGAATGCACAAGACAATTGGGGGGGTGAATCAATTGTACCTTAAAACTTCAAAACCTTCACAAACATTCAGATCCACATTAATTTAATTAACCTTTAATTTGATAAAATGATTTATAATGAAAGTAGATAACATAAACAAAACCAAGATAACACTATGCACAAGGAAACACCAGATTTACGTGGAAAACCCAAGAAGGGAAAAACCACAATGAGAATTAGCTCACAATATAAAGTAGTAGCAATACTGATTACAAAGGGCTCACTATCGAAGGGCTTACTGCACAAAATAAAGAAAGGCTCATTGCCCAATAGAAAATAAGATAGAGAAGAGTGTTACAATGAGAAATCCATCTCAATGCAACATAAATGTCCACTAAAACATCACCAACACCTTCATAGTCTTACTAAATAATTGTAGAAACCTTTTGGTCACTGCATTCAATAATCTAATGCATGAAAGCTCACACTGCACTGCACAAATTCACACCTCAAAACTCTTTAATTCACATTATTTGTATCACACACATCTATATTTTCATCCCTTAATAACTCAACTCATATTTATACCATCTTCATCCTTGAAAATATTCTCCAAGTTTGACTATGCACCTCAACTGTGTAAATTCAAATTAGGTCAGCATCAAAATATTCCCAGGGTGGAAAGGAATGAAGGTGAACCACAAAAAACCTTAGCTAGGACCTAAATCCACTCATACATGCCATGCCACGCTTCCACAAACACCAAAGAAACTCCATAATTAGTGTAAACACCCAAGGTCAGCCGAACCTATGTAAACACCATTAACATTTAAGTACACGCTTCCTCAAAAACAAAGACGACTTGTGGACCACACACCATGCTTGAACACAATCTAGAATATTCCACAAACACTCTAGATTCCAAAAAATTCTTGTTGGAATATGAAGTCAATTTTATTATTATTCCATGTCATTTTTCCAAATGTTCAACATGTAGTTGTATGAGACGCTTTTTATTTTTGGAAACTTGTGTTTGATAAGGAATTTGCAACTCATATTTATTATACTATGTTGAAGTCACATTTTTTATAACTTTTTAGTAGATTGTTGTAATTACGAATTTCTTGAGAAATAAAATACAAAAAATCTTTTCCCATGGTTTTTCCTAGTATAATTTTACCAGGTTTTCCATGTAAATACAATGTTAATGTTGTGCTTATTGTTTATCTCTTATTTTTGAACTATAAATTTTCTTACAAGTATCAAAGAAAGGTTGTTTTTGCAAAAGTTGTGTTTTTTGAGAAGTAAACAATGACAGGAAGCATAGTTACCAGATTTGAGGTGCAAAAGTTTGATGGTTCTAATTTTTCTCTATGGAAGCTAAAGATTCAAGCTTTATTGGTGAAGGATGGATGTGCCCTATCTCTCAAAGGGGTAGCATCAAAACTTGTAGCCATGAGTGATGTAGATTGGAATGAAAAGGATAGCATGGATAGAGAAACAATCCAATTATTTTTAGCAAATTCAATACTATTCAATGTTGCAGAGGAGAAAATTGCACATGACTTATGGACTAAGGCCGAAAAGCTGTATGAGACAAAGTCATTGGAATTTTTTATTTTTATGAAGGAACCTATATAATTTGAGAATGTGTGATAATTCATCTATCACAGATCATTTGAATGATTTCAATACACTGACAAGCAAGTTGGCTTCAGTGGGGGTGAAAATTGAAGAATAGGATAAGGCAACAATTTGATTGTGCTCATTGCTTGAAACTTGGAATCAATTGGTTATGAATCTTAGTAACTCAACTCCAAGTGGGAAATTGGTCTTTGAAGATGTCATGGTCACTATAATTTCTGAAGAGTGGAAGACATCTCACGAACCTTCTTCTAATGAAGCCCTAATTGCAAAAGGCAGAACTCAAGAAAGAGGAAATACTGAGCATGAAGAAACTAGGTCTAAATCCAAGGGGTGGAAAGAGTAAAATGCTGGAATTGTGGTAAAAATGGACTTGTCAAAAAGGATTAAAAATTTCCAAAAGAAAGAAAAGAAAATTCTACTTTGTAGGCATCTGAGGCCAATACAACAAAAATTAAAACATAATTGGAAGACGAAGAGCTATTAACTGGTAACCTGAGAGGTTCTTTACTTCATGTTTGGATTTTTGATTTCAGTGCCTCCTTTCACATGAATCCATATAGAGACTGGTTTTCTTTTTATCGTTCATGTGATAGAGGTATGGTTTACATGGGAAATGACAACCCCTATGAAGCTATTGGTGAAGGTGACATAAGAATCAAAATGTTTGATGGAATGGTAATGACTATTCAACATGTCAGACATGTACCAAGATTAAAGAAAAATCTATTGTCTCTTGGAGTTTTTGATGAACAAGACTATTGGTTTAGTGGTGAAAATAGTTTTCTCAAGGTAACAAAGGGTGTGTTGATTGTGCTAAAGGGAGGAAAGGTAATCTCTACAGGTTGGTTGGGGAAACTAGCAGTGGAGAGGCTACAGTGGCATCTGATGTAGAAATAGACTCAGTATTAACCTGGCATCAATGGATAGGCTATATGAGTGAGCATGGTATCAAGGTACTAATAGAGATAACTCTTCTCTTAGGTGCCAAATGTAAAGATTTAAATTTTTGTGAAAATTGTTTGTTTGGAAAATAGAATAGACTGAGTTTTTCTAGAATTACTACAAGAAGTAGAGATGTGTTAGAATTAGTTCATTTAGATAATTGGGAATCTCCTATTACATCTATTGGGGGTTCACCATATTTTATTTCATTTATAGATGATTATTCTCATAAGGTATAAATTTATCTTCTCAAGAAGAACTCTGAAGTGTTTTCTTATTTTAAGAAGTTTAAAGCTTTGGTAGAGAATCAAAAGGGTAAGAGTATAAAATGTTTGAGAATAAATAACAGAGGAAAATTTTGTTCAGGAGAGTTTAACCAGTTTGTAGTGAGTTTAGTATTACAAGGAAATTGATGGTTGCTAGGACACCACAAAAAAATGGTGTTGTTGAATGCATGAACTGTACAATTATGCAGTGAGCCAGATGTATGTTGAGCACTATTGGTTTAGAGAAATTTTTTTGGGAAGAGGTTGTTTCTATAGCCTATTTCTTTATCAGTAGATCACCCAATACAACTGTTGATAATAAAATCCCTAAAGAAGTATGGATAGGTAAACCTGTTGATTATTCTTTTCTTCGTGTATTTGGTTATGATGCTTATGCTCATATTCCTAAAGAGAATAGGAATAAGTTGGATGTGAAGTCCACAAAGTGTATTTTTCTTGGCTATGTAAAAGGTACAAAGGGGTACAGGTTGTGGGATATTGCTGCCAACATGGTTATAGTTATCCGAGATGTTTATTTTAATGAAAAATCAATGCAAAGAGGTAAAGAACAACAAAGTACATAAGTTACTCCAGTTTAGGTAGAAAGTTATGATGATATTCTATAGGTACCAAATGAAAATCAACAAGGTGAACAACAACCAGATATTCCACAAGGTGATATATTACCCCTTGTAAGGAGGTCCACTAGAGTATCCAAAGCACCTAAAAGGTACTATCCTACTTGTAATTCAACTTATGCATTACTAATTGATGTTGGTGAACCTAGATCATGTCAAGAAGCTTGTGAATCTGAATGTGCAAGTAAGTGGAGATTTTCCATGGAAGAGGAGATGTAAGCTCTTCATAAGAACAAGTCATGGGAAATTGTACTATTTCCTAAGGGTCAAAAATATATTGGAAAAAAGTGGGTCTTCAAATTGAAAAGGGACATAAATGGTAATTTGGAGAGGTATAAAGCTCGATTGGTGGCTAAGGGGTATGCAAAAAAGTCTGGGATTGATTTTGATGAAATTTTTTCACCTGTTGTACGATTAAGTACTATTAGAGTTATTTTAGCTCTTGCTGCTAGTTTTGATATGGACTTAAAACATTAGATGTGAAAATGGCCTTCTTGCATGGTGATATCTTAGAGGATATTGTTGGATAGGACAACTGAGAGGGGGGTGAATCAATTTTCACATATTTAAACCTTAAATTCAATTACCGAAACTAACATATAAACTGATTAAGTGATTAACCATCAAATGCCAATGCAAAAACACAAAAATAGCAGATTTACGTGTAAAACCCAATGAGGGAAAAACCACGGTGAGGATTAACTCACATTACAGAGAATATCAAAACCAATTGCAAAAAGGCTCACTACCAAGAATAAGGATCACTACCTGAAGTAAGGACTCATTGTCCGAACTCACTGTTCATAGGGCTACAACCCAGATGGCTCACTGCCATAGAGATACAAAGAAGACAAATATAGACTTGTTACAATGAGACAACAATCCCAATGCAACAAAGGATTCCACCATAATCACAAATCCACTTGCATGAATGATAGAACTTGCCTTCTACTTACTGCATCTGAAAACTCAGCATTAAGCTTCACACTGATCAACCACACACATAACTCACATACTTTTAGAATAGCATCAAAGTCACATATGTTCTTTCACTTATCTTCCTTCTTTTCTTATGTACACTTTTCATTGCTAGCACATTCTGTATTTATACCATTCCCCAACTTTGAAAAGATACAAAGTCAGTCATCCAAATTCAAATTCAAATTAGGTCAATGCCAAACATCCTAATGTGGAATTAGAATGAGGGTGACCCAAAAACAAACTTCATCGGGACCCATAATAGATCCAACACACTTCATCAACTTTGAATGTAGTGCTTGATACACAGTTGGCCAAACCAGTGTAAAACACATAGATCAATTAAGCTCGATGCTTCCAAATGCTAAAACCATCTTCAATAGGACCAGGGCAACATAAATCTCAAACCATAAAGAGAAATCCAGACCAACAAAAATTCTTTCAGATCTCAACTAAAACATAGTTCACAAGCACCAGACCAACAACCTCAACAACTGAAAACCTACAATCTTCTTTTTATACAATTTTCTCAATATCCTCGACATATAGTAAATAACTAGCTGATCAGTTGACATCAATGAAATTTTTTTTATTCCTCTTTCTATTCTTGCAACAATCCCCCCCTTTGTCATTAATGACAACACAAGATGTGAAAAACCATCAAAGACACATACCAACTCTAAAAATACTTCTCAAGATTTTTCTTTTGCTTCTCCCCCTTAGAAGATCATTACCTAATTTCCCCTCTCTTCTTCACATGTTCTTACTGTCCTTTTCACATGCTCTTTCTCTCCCCCTTTAACATCAATGGAAAAGGAAAAAAAGATATGTTCATTGAAACTTCCTTTGACATGAAAGCAAAATACTCATAATGACAACACTTTAAAAACTGTTTGGTCCCCTTGAGAGGTAGCCACCAAATACATCAATCCAAAAAGATAGAATCATGAATCCACCAGACTAATGCATCTCCAAATGCATCTTAGTTTGTAAAAGGAAGGGCAATAACCCCTAGCTTATCCTGGAGATACTCAAAAGTATCTTTAGGAATAGCCTTTGTGAATATATCTGTAATCTAATATTTTGTTGAAACATACTCGAGCTTGAATTCATTTTCCATGACCTTCTCTCTCAAGAAATGCTATCTAATAGATATATGCTTTATTCTTGAGTGCATTACACGATTCTTCAAAATGTTAATTGCACTTGTGTTATCACATAAGATAGAAATAGGGTCATCATACCGCACTGCGATATCTTTCAATGTCTGCTTCATCCATAAAACTTGTGTACAACAAGATGTAGCAACAATATACTCAACTTTAGTAGTAGATAAAGAGATTGAATCTTGCTTCTTACTCAACCATGCCACTAGTCTACATCCAAGAAAGAATGCACCACCACTAGTACTCTTTTTATTATCTATACTTCTGGCGCAATCCGCATCTGTATAAGCACTAAGTGTAAAATCAATATCCTTAGGATACCATAACCCATAATCTAGAGTGGCTTTAAAATATTTGAATATCCTTTTAACTATAGTAACATGTGTTTCCTTCGGATCTTCTTGAAATATAGCTACAAGACAAACCACATGCATAATATCTAGTCTAGTAGCAGTCAAATACAACAGTCCACCAATCATAGATCTATACTTGCTCTAATCAGTCTTAGGTGAATCATCATCTTTTCCCAACTTACATCTAGTCACCATAGGGGTACTTACTAGTTTGGAACTGTCCATTCCAAATCTTTTCAACATCTCCTTCACATACTTAGATTGTGAAATAAAAATTCCTTCCTTTGATTGATTAATCTGTAGCCCAAAAAAGAAATTCATCTCGCCAAAAATAGACATTTCAAATTATTTCTACATTTTTTACACAAACATCTTGCACACCTTTTCACTCCCTCCAAAGATAATGTCATCAACATACACAACAACAATCAGGATTCTATCATTTTCAATCTTGAAGTATAAATTATTGTCTGTTGTACCTTTGTTAAATCCTTGTTGACTCAAGTACTTATCTAGCCTTGCATACTAAGCTCTAGGAGCTTGATTCAATCCATATAAATATTTCTTCAATATGCACACCATATCTAGTTGGTCTGCTAACTGAAATCCTTCCAGTTGTTCCCTGTAGACCTCTTCTTCTAGTTCACCATTCAAAAATGTTGACTTGACATTGAAGACACAGAAAATATACAGATTGATCCTATACACTTGATCCTGATGTTACTAACATCATTTCTTCCTAAATCATCCCCTTTACTAATTAATTTAATTGAATAATCTTTATTTGATTAAATTCATCATATTTCCTCTCTTAATTAAATAAATCTAATTTATCTGATTAAGTCATCCGCTTCTGTTAATTAAATAAATCATTTTGTTTAATTAATCCTATAGTCCCCCTTTTAATCAAATAATCCGCTTTATTTAATTAATCTCTAAAGTCATCTCCTTAAATTAAATAAATTAATCTTTATTTGATTTAATCTAACATCATCCCCCTTTAATTAAATAAATCAAACGTTTATTTAATTAAATCTAAATCCATTATTCCTCTCAACTATGATTTATTTAAATCCTAAAATCTAAGTCAAATTGTCAAATCAACTAATCCCATCTAAGTTAATTAATCCTAAATTAATTAGCTCCTAACACTAATCCCCCATTCCTCTAGCTTTTAACTTCACTCTAGGGTAATTCCACCTTGGTCAACTAACCAAGGTGCACATGTAAATCAATTTATTTAATTTACATATTACCCTATTTTCATTCAAAAAAGTGGCATATTCTTGGAATATTCCACCCATTTGACTTTTCCCTCCCAAAGGACTTTTGTCCTCTTTCTTGAGCCACCTTGGAATTTATTTCTCTTACACCTCTTCTTACACAAGCCACCTTGGCTTTAAATGACTCTTACACATCCTCTTACACAAGCCACCTTCACATCTCCCAAAATGTGCTCACACATGTGATAGCACATCTGCTCTAAGATTCATTAGCATGATGACAAGCGACATTATGCTATTGGTCTATCCTTTAGTCCCACATTCATCCAAATTATTCAATATTCCATTCTTCAAATCTATAAATAGAGGGCCTCTCCTATTGAATTTATCATCCACAATCCATGCAAGCTTACTATATTCGATTTCATCTGCAACTTCATCCATTTTATCCAGAGTTTCATAGTTTTATCAAAGTTATTGGCAAATTGCATCAAGGAATCAAGAATCATCATCATAGATCATAAAATCACATCAAGGAGTTGGGAAAGGGCCATTTTCCATATCAAAATGACACCAATTCCCCATTGGATTGATAGTTTGTTCATTAGAATAGGATTTAATTATCTTTTATTGCTTTGTTCTTCATCTTATTTCCTATTTTGATGTTTCAATCTAATTTCATGGGGAATTTTGATTCTAACTTGCATTTTGATCTAATGTCATGTTTTTTCTTTGTGTTTGTGCAGGTATAGATTCACCATTCACATTTTTGGCGCTAGAAGGAGGGCAAATCTGGAGAAATTCATCGCGTTTTTCTAAAAAAAATTGTGGTTTTTTGATTTTTTTTGTGTCTATAGGAAACTCTGCCGCTATCAGTCCAATGACACTATATTGCACTGCTCCAAATTTCAAACTGCGCTGCTGGAGTCTTCCTGCCCACAAAATTTGAATTTTGAACTTAACTGCTAGTTTTCCAAATTTGAAACTGCGCCGCTTGCCAAACAACACCATAATCGTGGTCATTGTTTTTCTGTTGACCACTGCTCTCAGTCCTCAGCGGCGCTATATTGCGCCATTGAACTTCCTAAATTGTGCCACACCCATGGATTGCGCTGCTAGATTTGGGAAAAAGGCAGATTTCTAGTTATTTTGACATGTGCTTTTTTTTTCATTTTGGTTATTTTGACTTCTAACTGGTTTTTAGTCTCTGGTTTTGCAGTATTAACCAATTTTTTTGTAGGTTGGATTGATCAAGGTGAAGGAAGGAAATGAACACAAAGAGTTATCTATGTTATCATTATATCATTGTATCAAGTGTTTTTAAACACTTTTGGGAGAAATTATAATCCCTTTTCTAAGGATTTTTTATATTCTTGCTTTTTAGGACTCACTAAATTTCGTTTGGGCTTAAAAAGAACAAAAAAAAAGGGATTAAAAAGAAACATAGGAAAACTTACTAGATTTTGTTTTGGGACTTAACAAATGAACAAACAAATCTCACACTTCAAAATTGGTGCTTAAAAAGAATCCATATTATTGCTTTGTGGTTAAAATGAACAAGTGTATTCTTTGTTTTGTAATCCCTTTCACAAGTTAATGTCATCAAAAAGATGTATGCAGTTCTCTCGTGCTTCATAGTGATCTTGAGAATCAAAAGTCTTTTTGTGATATTAAGTTGTGTACGTGATTACCTCCACATTTCAAATTGGGTGCCTAAAATTGAACAAATATTTTGAGTGTGAGTGGAGTACATTGCGAGTGCTCTCTCTTTATTTCTCAACAAAGATCACTCTAACTACGGATGTACTTGCTTGATTTTTTTTATCCATAGAGGGTCTGCCTTGGTGGGGAAAAGTACTCACCCCAAGGGAACGACCCAATCGATAACATGCTAGAGCCAAGCGACTTCCAGCCGGTATATAAGTGTGGGTACTCAAGGAAAGTTCTAGTATCACGAGGATCATTCCGACAAGAAGGGTAGCAATGGTCTCTTCCGCATGGATGGTCCCCCACGAATAAAATCGCCGCATTAAAACCCTTTGTTTAGAAAGGCCAAAATCCTTATCTATTTGTTGGTGCAAGAATGGTCGTTCTAAAGCCATCTCGCATTGTTACGAATTTTAGTAGAGATGAGAAGTATGTCATGGGAGTTTCATGGGTATTGATGCTTGGCTGATCCGAGAAACGAGTGCACTATAAGGGGGAGCCTGTGTGGTCAAGCATCTAATCATCTGCTAAGAGTAAGTGTAGCTGGAGTTATCCAAGTGGGAACTCAGCAAATATTGTCTTTCATCCCAGGATTGTGCATATCTTTGAAAATCAAAATGCTTTGCTTGGATCCAAAACATTTGAAAATAAAAATTCACAAAGTCTTCAAAATTTCAAACCCTTTGGGGGGAAAAAATATCTTTGACAAATCCAAGTGCTCGTGCTTGCCCTAGGGATTCCATCCTTAAAGGATTCTAAGTATTTTGGGTTTATATCATAGTTTTTTCTTACTAAAGTCAACATTAGGAAACTTTTGCCTTGATTTCCTTAATTTCCACATAATGGACTTTGTGGGATGAGAGGAAGTTAGGACATTAGACATCTAGTTTGAAAAAACCTAATCAATAATTGTTTGTGATAAAAAGAAGTCATTAAGCAAAAGCTAAGAAACAATTGAACCCCACACATGTGCTTGTCATCTTTTGGTTATATGGTTTCCATGAAAACATTGGTCTTTTGCTTTGAAATACTCTTAGGGAAAAGAATGTTCTTCACTACCTTGGTCCTATAAACAAAGTCCTTCTTAGGTTCATTTAGGATCAAATCAATCACGCCATCCATCCCAAAAATTTATCATCTCCATCCCACAAACAACTTTAGAGCTTTGGAAACATCATTATCTAAACTTGGGTACATCATTAAACCAAATCAAAATCACTTTGTTTAGTTAGGAGTATGAGAATGCATCCTTTCTCATACCTCTAGTTAAATTAGTAACCCTTTGAACAAGTTTATCCTAAGTATCACATATAACATCTTAGGGTTTACAAGTTCATTAATCAAATCAAACCAAATCAAAATCAAAATCCAAAAATCCCAAAGTCTAACATTGATCCAAAGTTCTCAAAAAGTTCAAACACCCGTATCATTCAACCTTTCATCCTTCATCTCATCATTGGTCCTAAATCCCTTAGAGGTCAACAAGGTCAAAACACAAGAAAAACATGGAATATGAACTTGATTCATACATCATGAGTGGTCTAAATCAACCAAACTATCAAAGCCTTACAATGCCAATTGATTATTAGAAATCACATTTATGCAATCCATACATGGCATCACTATCTCTTACAAACCTCAATGGTACAAAAAATGTGAGTATGCCCAAACTAAATTTTGGAACCCCTTTCCCTATGTTAGATTTAAATCAAAGTCCAAACCTAAAAATATATCAACCAAACAATCAATGCATGGGTCTTCTTCCAAACAATATTATCCCACCAAATCCATACATGCCGAATACAAATCCACACTTGGTGAACTTTGGGATAGATATGTTTGTGAATCAAACCAATGTTGTTCAAAGTCAAGCAATATATTAACGACTCCATATATTGATCCAAGTCAAGGTAACACCATGCAAAATCAAAGCTACCTAAATCAAGGCAATATGTTTCCCAACCAAAAAAATGTTCGATTTCAACCTATAATGCCAAATATAAACATCATAGGGTGATCCCACAATACTGGTTTACAATTTTTGGGCAAACTGGACACTGAACTGATTTTTTAAACTAAATCTTCAATTTCAGGCTCCTATAGCGGCTAAACCGTGAGGAATTTGAAGATGTTGCAAACTAGTGATTTGTGAAGTTTCGTCTATAGATTCTAAATATATTTTTTTCAAAATTTTTGGAATCAGATTGCACTTTTTTTTCATCTCCTTTGAAACTAGTTTTTATCAGTAAACAACATTTTTAAGGAGTGATGCTCACCGTATACAACATAACATTTTTTGTATGAAGGATAAAATTCAATTTTTTTTAATTTAGATTTGTAACTATGATATCTAACTAGTTCATTTGGTTTCATAGTGTTTTATTAAATATTTTTTCCTTAATCAAGTTTCAAAGTCAAACCAATTACAACTCAGACATAGGCGGACTATATACAAGATGACTTTTTCTGTATGTATCGAAATTCAATTTTTTTTTTAATGGATCAAGAACATCAATTCCCAACCTAAACATATTTTTCAAAATTTTATTTTGATAATCTACTATTCTTCCACATGTGTAGAACAAAGAGCTTAATTTTTGGTGAAAAATCTACATTCACAAGAAATAAAAATAAGTATAATAATCAAATTAAATTTAATTAAAGTTATACTTTTTTGGAAGCTTATAATAAGGACTACATACTTACAAAAAATAAATTTTAAATGAAATCATTTGATCCCCCAAAAGGTAAATCAAAAGTGGTTTTTTATCAGCATTTTGATAGGTGTAAAGGAGACTCTGTTATAGGTATGGTTTAAAACTAGCGAGGTTCTATCCAAGGGGGCTTGGTCTAAGGTGGTTTGATCAAACCCTCTTCAATTGGAATCCTTTAAATGGAACTTTTCAAGGCTTAAATCATTATATTTTCTAAAAATATGTGATTTCAACAAAAATCAGGATCTCCCAGAAAGTGTAAACCACTATTGTGGCAGCACCCCATACCAAATCAGAACATTTTCCAAAATAAATCTATCCAGGATCCCATGAAAACACCACAAGTATACATTCCAAATATGCTTGAACAAAAACCAAATCAACTATATCAAGGGTGTCAAGATCAAAATCAAGATAAAATTTTGCAAGATCAAATTGCTACACTTACCAAAATAGTTGATTCATTGCGCCAAGAGACATATCCACCCCAAAATAAATACACTCTTCCATTGGTTGAACCATTCCATCAAAGCATTGGGTTGTATCAAGATCAACAAAAAACCCAACCTCCACATCTCAAAGATCAATCACCACATCTCAAAGATCAATCATCACATCTCCAAAATCAATCGCCACAAGGTCAATTTAAAGTAAAAATATCACAAGGTAACAAATGAAAATACACACCACTTGGGGAACCAATCGAATCAGTCATGCAATGGTTGATACAAGAAAATCTCATCAAAATCCCCTTTTATAAAAATTATCAAGAGCCCCAAGTTAAATCACCAAGGTATAATGAGAAGCCCCTTTGCGATTTTCACAAAATAAAAGGACACACAACATCAAATTTTATTCAACTTAAAAATCTTGTCCAAGACCTTATTGATCAAAAAATAATAACTATTGGGGAAAATGATCAAGATTCAACCACTAGCGATAGCTGTGACAATCTCTCCTCCACAATTGTTGAAAATGATGATTAAGATCTATCCATCAATGAGCACCTTGAAGATGTTTCCACCTCATCCAATGATCAAATCAACATACATCAAGAGTCACTTTTTAATCATGATCAAAACCCCTCAAACAATGATCTATTTCAAGGAGTGTTAGAATTATTTGATCCACATAATCCATGATCTATCGACCAATGATCATGTTTACAATGTCTCTACATCACCTAATAAGTTAGAGGACATATCTCAAGAACGTATTCCAAAGCATGATCAACATCTTTTACCAAAGTCTAGCAATGGTCCTTTCCAAGACATATTGACATCCTTTGACCTCATGGTTGTAGATAGTGAAGGAATCTTCAACTCGAAACTTGATCCAAATCCACTCAAAGATCAAGAGGATATTGAGCCACTTCCCATGCCTAATGACGATGTCCAAGAACCCTTTGTAAGCAATCCATCCTTTGAAATTGACCCATACCAAGAACTTGATCCAAAGCATGTTGAAATAAATTTCAAAATTAATCAAGATCAAGAATTCATATCTCCACAATACTACAATGATCTAATGGGAAATCTCCAATCTATACAAGATGTCACAAATGATGATCATATCCATATAGCACATACTCCTCCATCTACCCATGAGATGATTTATTTGGATGGACATGTAAATGATCTTCATTCAAAACAAGAGTCTCATACTCTTGACATCATTACAAAGGAACAAGAGTCTCCTACTCTTAACATTTGTACACATGACCAAGATATAGAAAAATCTAGAGACATATCAAAAATGGATCATGAAGAAGGCTTCTACAAAAATTGTGAATCAGAAACATCCTATGGAGACATATCAGAAATAGATCACGAAGAAGGCTTCTATAGAAGTTTTGAATCAGAAACATCCTATGGAGACATATCAGAAATAGATCATGAAGAAAGTTTCTACAAAAGTTGTGAATCAAAAACATCATGTGAAAGCATATCAAGAATGAATCATGAGGAAGAATTTTATCTGGACAGTGAATCATCAACATCACTTGAAGAAGCATTAAAATATGATATTTCACAAGATCAAGCCAAAGATATCAATCAAAAAGTTATCCCACATATGGAGGATCCTATCACTTATAAGCTTGGATCACTTGCCCTTTTTAGGGAAAGCTATCTTATCGATAAATAAGTTATCACCTTTGAATATCCACAACAAAGAAGAGAAGGATTAGCACCTTGTTTCCAAGGTAAATCATATCCTATTGCAAATAATTTTTTTCAACAGATGAATTATCAAGGAAGAGTATTAGGCCTATATGAATAGGGTATCCTAGAATCAGTGCAAATTATTGGAAATTCTGAGTATCAAGGTCTTGGTTATTAGACAATTAAGGGATCTAAACATATCAGTGATACCTCTATAAAACTAGGGGCAACTTCGTCTCAAGAAAACGTCAACATAGGGAGCATGAATAATCCTTATGATGAAACCAATGCTAATACTACAACCAACCATGTCATGAATCTTCATCCACCCATCACCCCATCCATGAATTGGGACCAAAATCAAAAGAAAGATTTGAATCAAATCACAAAGAACGTTATTAAAGAAAAAGAAGCTGAGAAGCATAATGGACAAATCAAATACACATGGATACCAAAAAATACAAAGAAAGATTATCCCTATCAAACTCCATCAGTCAAAGAAACTATGGGGCAAAATAAAAAAGGGGAAAGTATCCATCAAAGATGTCCACAAAGGAAAAAGAAGGCTTCTCAAGTGACATACAAAGTATATCAAGTAGTTGGTCCTAATTCCATGCACACTTCTGTATCCACCCATCATTGCTCATCTTCCCAAGTTTGGAGAGTCAAAGGTTCCAAACTATCAACCGATCCATCATTTATTATTAAACGCACTACACCATCCACACCTCCATGCATGATATCCAACTCTCACATTGAACATGTATTGGTAGAAACCCTTCATCATAAGGATTCAGAAGGCACTCTATCGTGATGTGTGCACAAAGACAAAGTTAACTCCGGTATCAACAAAGTAGATCAAGAATATCAAAAGTTGCATTCAAGTGCATGTATCTTGGCAAAGAAAATTCTTCAAGAAGGATATCAGTGGCACTTTATGATAGAAGCATCAAATCAACAGTACCATATGGTTCAACATGAGCTTAAAAATCTTTCAGCAAAAGATCAAAAAAAAATAAAAAAAAAAAAAATCATGAAAATAGTAAAGATAAAAAAATCGTCCTCCAGTGAAAACCACATGGGCGGCACTTTGGGCAAGTACCATGATGAAAACCTGGCAAACAGGTGTCATGTGTAGAATTGAGCATCTATGTGTGCCACTTTGGGTGAAAGCATCTTATCACATCCATAATAAAGCCAACATTCCCTCCATCTTATCTATAATAAATCCATTCATCCATGAACCATTTATCCAACCCATTGCCATCTATCTACCTTATCTTGATCTTGATAAAATTTTGGTGCACACTTTACACTTGTTTATGGTAAACATCTTGACATGGGTCATTTTCATTGATCATGTCTGATCCAACATTATCTAAACCATGAAGCATTATCCAAATGATCATCCTCTATTCAAACACCTTATCTTATCGCAAGATAATCCTTGGCATCCTTTACATTCTTACTATATTTATCCATTCATATACCAATCCAAGCATCCACTCATGGAATTCCATACATTTCTAGACACTGGGGGTAGATATTTACATCTTGCTTCGGGAATAAATCTTGATCTATATCTTCACACTTATGTGGTGATCCGAACATTGGAAATCGTAAAATCAAATTGGTCAAGCACTTGTGAGAAAAAAAATCCAAATCACTAGCCCATGGCATATTTTGACAAGACGATGTTCCTTATCAAGCTTTATCTTTCATCAAACATCAATCCAAAAAATCAATATCAGTTGCATCTAATGTGTACTTCAATGTCACATCAAATCATTCAAATAAATTTTTCTCCAATCCAAGGTTCAAAATATTGATCGATCAAATCCAATCAATCCATCATCATCTCAGGATATCCTTCCCAATCCTCGTGGTGCTTAACACTATCCTTGCATTGTTGTGTATCCTCAATGATGTTATCATCATCAAATCCATCAACCCTAGCTTGGTTTTCAACAAAATCCCAAAATAGATGAGTGATATCATCACATATCCATATCCAAGTCGTGAAAATTATGCGAAAATCCAAAAACATCCAAAACATATCAAAATCCCAAAACATATCAAAAAATCAGAAAAAGTCAAAAAAATAGTATCTAAAATACGTTGTCTCTGAGCTTAAATGTAGGCAAGGCCACCATTGATGAGCCCTTGAGATACAAAATCCAAAAACATTCATAAAATCTCATAAAACCCAAAAACATTTGAAAATTAAAACATTCGTAAAAAATCTCAAAATCCCAAAAATATCCTTAGAACATTTCAAAAACAACAAAAAAATCCAAATATTTCAAAAAAACCAAAAAGGTGCATCCATCCCATTTCAACATTCACTTACAATAAGCATCTGCTCATAATAAATCAATCGTCGCTTTCACCCTTTGGCAAAACAATCGGAAGCAAGTCTAGCAAGTTTAAAAGTAAAAGCTCAATCGTCAAAGTCTCAAGTCTAGGTTAGTAAGTAAACAAGTTGGTCAACTCTTGGTATCAATAGCTTATCATCCAGTCAATCCCATATCACCTGATCACAACATTTCCTAGGATGCATCCTTCCTACAATGGACATCAACATTAGGCATCACCGTAGTTTAGTCTTGGCTAGCGGTATGAAGAACATTAGCTTGTTTGTTTACTTTATCTTTGTCTTTTTGAATTATCTTATTTTGCGCTCATTCCAATGACCTCTCGATGATGTCTAAACAAAAAGATTTAGAGAGAAAGGAATAGGGCAACGATCATTATCTTTTTATCTGTTGTGCTTGTTGGATATCCTTGTAAAATAACTTCGGCATGCGTGCTTTGTTTGGTTTGTAGGGAGGGTGTTTTAGGTGTCTTGTTGACCACATAGGAAGGCTTGATTTTCTATGTTTTGGTCTGAGATGTTTAGAATATATGAATTGCATTCTAAATGAGGTTCTGTATGTCAGGTGTGAATAGGAGTACTCCTATCTGATTTATCGAGTCAAAGTCCATCACACTAGGTGCAACGCCATCCTAGTTCTTTATACCTTGATGCATCGTACCTATGTGTATTATCAAACATAAGGTAAATGGCCCTTTTAAAATCCCAATTCTTGATAAGAAAAACATCATCATCATCATTAATAATATAGACTTAGTGGATCCTCCTTTCATCATCTTATTCTTCTTATTCTTCTATCTTTACTAACATTTCTATCTAAAGTAGGTGTGATATCTCAAAATATACATGAGGTTACCCATGGTCGATGACTATCTATACATCATCAAATTTGTCTATATCAAAGTTGAACTGATCCATCTTGAACCTCTTTGTCGCAAGATCAATCCTCAAATTGAACTTTTCGCTCGATCTCTCGAGGGGGCAGTGTACCAGTATACTTCTTTCCGCTGGGGCATTTGAAAAAAATGATTCTTTTTTAAATTTTGATCTCGGAAATTTATTCTTTGAATCAACACAACATGTACATTGCTTCAAAGAGGGGCAAAATGTAGACACGAAAAATATACAGATTGATCCTATACACCTAATCCAGATCTTACTAACATCATTTCTTCCTAAATCATCCCCTTTACTAATTAATTTAATTGCATAATCTTTATTTGATTAAATTCATCATGTTTCCTCTCTTAATTAAATAAATCTAATTTATTTGATTAAGTCATCCACTTTTGTTAATTAAATAAATCACTTTGTTTAATTAATCCTATAGTCCCCCTTTTAATCAAATAATCCGCTTTATTTAATTAATCTCTAAATTCTTCTCCTTAAATTAAATAAATTAATCTTTATTTGATTTAATCTAACATCATCCCCCTTTAATTAAATAAATCAAACTTTTATTTAATTAAATCTAAATCCAGTATTCCTCTCAACTTTGATTTATTTAAATCCTAAAATATAAGTCAAATTGTCAAATCAACTAATCCTAAATTAATTAGCTCCTAACACTAATCCCCCATTCCTCTAGCTTTTAACTTCACTCTAGGGTAAGTCCACCTTGGTCAACTAACCAAGGTGCACATGTAAATCAATTTATTTAATTTACATATTACCCTATTTTCATTCAAAAAAATGGCATATTCTTGGAATATTCCACCCATTTGACTTTTCCCTCCCAAAGGACTTTTGTCCTCTTTCTTGAGCCACCTTGGCATTTATTTCTCTTACACCTCTTCTTACACAAGCCACCTTGGCTTTAAATGACTCTTACACATCCTCTTACACAAGCCACTTTCACATCTCCCAAAATGTGCTCACGTGTGTGAGCACATCTGCTCTAAGATTCATTAGCATGATGACAAGCGACATTATGCTATTGGTCTATCCTTTAGTCTCACATTCATCCAAATTCTTCAATTTTCCATTCTTCAAATCTATAAATAGAGGGCCTCTCCTATTGAATTGATCATCCACAATCCATGCAAGCTTACTATATTTGATTTCATCTGCAACTTCATCCCATTTTATCCAAAGTTTCATAGTTTTATCAAAGTTATTGGAAAATTGCATCAAGGAGTCAAGAATCATCATCATAGATCATCAAATCACATCAAGGAGTTGGGAAAGGGCCATTTTCCATATCAAAATGACACCAATTCCCCCATGGGATTGATAGTTTGTTCATTAGAATAGGATTTAGTTATCTTTTATTGATTTGTTCTTCATATTATTTCCTATTTTGATGTTTCAATCTAATTTCATGGGGAATTTTGATTCTAACTTGCATAATGATGTAATTGTTTCTTTGTTCTCTTGTGTTTGTGCAGGTGTAGATTCGCCATTCACAAACATCCATATGATAGAATTTGAAATCTTTATAAGTAGCCAATGACAAGAATATCCCTATAGCTTCCATTCTTGCTACTAGGGAAAAAGTCTCCTAAAAATCTATACCTTCTACTTGTGAGTAGCCTTTTTACACAAGCCTTGCTTTATTTCTAACAACTTTCCCATTCTCATTTTGTTTGTTTTTGAATATCCATTTTGATCCAATAATGTTTTTGTTTGTTGGTCTTGGGACCAATTCCTAAGTTTGATTCTTCTTAATCTACAAAAGTTCTTCTTTCATTACTTCCTTCCAATGTTCATCCTTATAGGCTTCACTTACTGACTTCGGCTCAATCTCAAAGAATAAGCACAAATTTACTTCATAAGTAGCTTTGCTTCTAGTTAACACACCTTTTGTCTTGTCTCCAATAATCTGACTTTCTAAATGATTCCTTTGTACATATTTCGGTGTCCTAGGGGACATCATCGAAGCATCTTCTTCACTTTCATTTTGGTTTTTTTGTTCATCTTTATCCCATTCTCCCACAACTTCTTCTATTCTTGCACAGTCATGTTCATCAGACACATATCCATCAATATCAATAGAATTCTTTACTATTTCATCAACCTTTACATTCGAGCTTTCTACGATTTTCCTCAATCTTTTGTTGAAACATATGTATGCCTTTCTCTTAGTAGAGTATCCAAGAAATATTCCTTCATCACTTCTTGCATCAAACTTACCCAAAGTTTCCTCATCTCTTATGATATAGAATTTTCTTCTGAATACCTTGAAATATTTGACTATAGGGATTCTTCCATGCCATAACTCATATGGAGTCTTTGTACTATTTTCTCTTTCCTGAACTCAATTAAATACATATACAATAGTGTGAATGACTTCTTTCTAGTAAACTTCTAGTAATTTGACTTTAGTGATCATTGACCTAGCAGCTTCTTGAATTGTTCTATTTTTCCTTTCAACAAATCCATTTTGTTGAGGAGTTCTCAAAGTATATAGTTGTCTCTTTATACCATGTACTTCACAAAAAATATTGATATCATAGGAGGTGAATTCTCCACCTCTGTCAGATCTCAAACATTTAATCTTCAAATTCACTTCATTTTTAACCATAGCCTTGAATGCCTTGAATCTATCTAATGCATATGATTTCTCTCTTAGAAATGTAACCCATGTATATCTAGAATAATCCTCAATTAAAAGCATAAAATACCTTTCTCCAAGTAGACTTTGCACTCTCATAGAACCACAAAGGTCTGTATGAACCAAAACCAACAATCCAATAGTAGATTGTTCTCTTGATCTGTAATGACTTCTTGTTTGCTTTCCAAACTGACAATTCCTGCAAATAACATTTCTAGGCTTTGTAATTCTCGGTAGATCTCTCATGGCCTAAACAAAACTAATTCTTTCCAAGTTATCAAAATTCATGTAACACATTCTCCTATTTCATAGCCAACTGTCATTTATCTAAGTCATAAAACATCGTTCGTCAACACCTTTAAGCTGATAAATGTTCCCTTTAGATTTCTTCCCTGTAGCATTCAATGTTCCAGATCCTTTTCGGATCTCACATTTCTCATCCTTAAACACAAGATCATATCTTTTCTGCAAATTTGACCGACGCTCAACAAATTATTCCTTAAACCCTTAACATAGTAAACATCGTCAGTATGATGCTTTCCATCAAAACTTATTGAACCTATCTGACAAATTTTAGCACCAGTATCATTTCCAAACATAACCAGACCTCCTCCATATTTTTTAAGTTTCACAAACTTAATCTTGTCACCAGTCATGTGATGTGAGCAACAACTATCAACTACCCAAGAATTATTTTCTTGTTTAGCATGTAGGGAAGAGATAATCGTACCTTTCTCTTTCTCTTTCTCTTTCTCCAGAGGAATTTCTTTTGACTATCTTTTTGATTTAGTAGAAGTAGGTTCATCCTTAATTTCCAAGAACAAGCATTCATTTTCATCTGGATCTTCATATTTCGAATCTTCATCTGAAATAATAACATTCTCATTCACATAGTAAGCTCTGTTAATCTTTTTTCCTTTCTTCTTTTTCTCATATCTTTGTTTATTCCTTTTAGCTCTTTTCAGACACTTTGCAACATAGTGATCAATTTCTCCACAACTAAGCACTTAAAGGGAAATTTACCTTCATACTTACTGGATCCTTTTCTCATTCTCCTTACAAAGTTAGCTTTGATTTCATCAAAGTTTTCTTCATCCATATCTTCAATTTTTGTAGCTTTAAAAGCAGTTCCATTTTTGCCTCCACTTCTTAGATTCGGCTTCCTCATTTCATAAGATTTAAAAAATCCTAGCAACAGATCCTTGGCACAAGCCTTGTAATCTATAGTATGCTCAATAGCACTCAACTTTTCACTGTAAGCATCAAGAAGAGTTCTGAGAATCTTCTTTACAATTCTGGTTTCATCTATAGTAGCATCAAGGGATTGCATTCTAGCCACAACCTCATCCAATCTCTGTACATAGGCTTTAACATTCTCATCTTCAGACATGTGTAAAAGATCAAATAGTGTTTCTAGATTCTATAATTTTGCCTCTTTTACCTTTTCATCACCATCGTGTGCTCTTTCTAAAGTATCCCAGACTTTCTTAGTTGTCTTCAAATTCTACACCTTTATCAACTCAAAACATGCCAAACTATTCTTCAAGATGAACTTTTCCTTATTATTCACTTCATGTGCTCTGATTTCTTCAGGTTTACTCACACCATTAGCAAGAGGAGTGTAGGGTTCATTATAAGATTTCTCTACATCAAATCCACAATACTCCAAATATTATTCCATCAATACTTCCCATATACCATAATTAGTTCCATCAAACCTTGGATAATCATAGATCATTTTTCTAGCCATCTCAGACCTTCCTCAAGCAGTTAAGCTCTTCACCAAAGAACCAAACTCTGATACCAATTGTTGGATAGACAACTGAGAAATGGGGGGTGAATCAGTTGTCACAGATTTAAACCTTAAATTCAATTACCAGAACTAACATATAAACTAATTAAGTGATTAACCATCAAATGCTAATGCAAAAACACAATAACACCAGATTTACATGGAAAACCCAATGAGGGAAAAACCACGATGAGGATTAACTCACACTATAGAGAATATCAAAATTGATTACAAAAAGGCTCACTACCATGGATAAGGCTCACTTCCTGAAATAAGGAGTCACTATCTAGACTCACTGTCCACAGGGCTACAACCTGGATGGCTCACTACCACAAAGATATAAAGAAGACAAAGAATACTTGTTACAATGAGATAATAATCCCAATGCAACAAAGGATTCCACCACAATCATAGATCCACTTGCATGAATGATAGAGTTCATCTTTTTCTCATTGCATCCAAAAACTCAGTGTTAAGCTTCACACCAATCAACCACACACATAACTCACACACTTTTAGAATAGCATCAAAGTCATGTCTGCTCTTTCAATTATCTTCCTTCTTTTCTTATGTACCCTTTTCATTGCTAGTTCATTCTGTATTTATACCATTCCCCAACTTTGAAAAGATACAAAGTCGGCCATCCAACTTAAAATTCAAATTAGGCCGACACCAAACATCCTAGGGTGGAATTAGAATGAGGGTGACCCAAAAACACACTTCACCAGGACCCATAATAGATCCAACACGCTTCATCAACTTTGAATGTAGTGCTTGACGCACGGTCAACCAAACCAGTGTAAAACACATAGATCAATTAAACTCAATGCTTCCAAATGTCGAAACCATCTTCAATAGGACCAGGGAAACACAAATATTGAACCATAAAGAGAAATTCGAACCAACAACAATTATTTTGAACCTTAGCTAGAACATAGTTCACAAGCACTGAGCCAATGACCTCAACAACTGACAACCTACAATATTATTTTTATACAATTTTCTCAATATCCTCAACATATAGTAAATAACCAGCTGGCTGGTTGACATCAATGGAAACACTTTCATTCCTCTTTCTCTTCTTGCAATAAAGATTTATATGTAGCAACTAGAAGGTTTTGAGGAAAGAGACAAGGAGATTCTTGTTTGTAGGTTGAGAAAATCGTTGTGTGGTTTAAAATAGGTGCCAAGGTGTTGGTACATGCAGTTTGATTCCTTCATGATGAGTTTGGGTTTTAGAAAATGTGAGGTTGATCATTGCGCCTATTTTCATAGGTATGATGATGATAGTTTTATTATTTTACTTTTGTATGTTGATGATATGTTGGTAACAAGTCCCGATATGATTAAAATCATCCATTTGAAAGCTTAGCTTGCTAGGGAGTTCAAGATGAAGGACATAGGTAGAGAAAATAAAATTCTTGGTATGAGGATACACAAAGATAGAAATAATAGGAAAATATTTTTGTCACAAAAAACTTATGAGGAGAACGTTTTGTAGCGCTTCAAAATGTAGAAAGAACAACTAGTTAGTACTCCATTTCCTACTCATATTAAGTTTTCTTTAGAATAATTCCCTAGCATAGAAGTAAAGAAGACACAAATGTCTCATGTATCATACTCATCAACAATTGGTAGTCTTATATTTTTCATGATGTGCACCAGACTAGACATTACACAAGAAGTGAGAGTAGTTAGTTGTTACATGGAAAATCTAGGTCCTGAGCATTGGATGACTGTGAAGTGGATTCTCGAGTATTTGAGAGGCACTTCTGATATTGCTATCTATTACAGTAGGTGTAGTATTTAGGTAAATGGGTATGTGGATACAAATGTTGGTGGAGTAGAGATAAGATAAATTCCATTACAGGTTATGTTTCCTCCTTAGCTGGAGGTGTTGTTTGTTGGGTATCAAAGTTACAGATAGTGATGACATTGTCTACTACTAAAGCAAAATATATGGCAACAACACAAGCTAGCAAAGAGGCAATCTGGCTTCATCAAATTTTGGGTGAATTGCAGGTAAAGGACAACATGGCGTTGCATTGTAATAGCCAAAGTGCTTTACACTTAGCATGTAACTCAAGATATCATGCCAGAATAAAGCATATTGATATTCAATATCACTTTGTACGTGAGGTGGTGGAAGAAGGACAAATATCTTTGGCCAAGATACACATAGATGTAAACCCAATAGATATTTTGATGAAGCCCATTAGTAGAGAGAAGTTCATCTGGTGAAAACATTCTCTTGGCTTGTATGTTACTTGATGATAGGTAGCATTAGCATTGGTCTTTTAGTATGAGGATTTATTCGCAAGAGAGGAATTTGACTTCAAGTGGGAGATTGTTGGAATATGAAGTCAATTTTAGTATTATTCTAGTAGTGATGGATAGTTGACTCTACAACTCAAATTTCTTATACTCAGTTGAAGTCACATTTTATGTAACTTTTCAAAAGATTTTTGTAATTGTGAATTTCTTGAGAAATAAAATATGAAAGATATTTCTCGTGGTTTTTTCTTGGTATAAATTTACTAGGTTTTCCACGTAAATAATGTGTTAATATTGTGCTTATTGTTTTTCTCTATTTTATGCACTATAAATTTTCTTACAACTCCTTCGCAACAACTTTCACCTGAAGAATGTACACACCCAATACACTCAGATAATTCTTCCATACAATGTAACTCAAAAAACTAATTTCTGAAGCACCAAACCTTAAATAAATTTAACTGAAGAAAGATTAAAACACTATTAAAACCATTCTAGATCTGCAAGACTTGAAACTACTTTGTGGAGAAATGTGAAGCAAAACCATTTCTCTTAGACATCTCTACAATACACAATTCACACATTGGTGAACACAAATTCCTCTGAACAACAATCCATCACACCAAATTCTAAATGCAACACTTCTGAACACCTCTGATCAACATATCAAAACCACACAAGAAGATCTTCAACATAGAAGAAATGCGGAGCCAAACCAGAATGATACTCTATAACACCAAACACCACTGCAACACATTGTTTCCTCTTTTTATTCAATTTTTCTTAAAAGCACTTGGAAACCAATCACCAGAGACACATCTTCAACATCTTCAACACTTCCTCATCACCACCAAGCCAATTGCAACCTAGAAACTCAACCATACATCCATAGATAGAAGCTTATTAAAGAATCACTAGAGGTTGACACTAGTAGCTTACTAATGACAACATAATGCAACTAATCAAAGAATCATCAGAGAAAACATTAGCTCAATATCAACTTCTCACACTCTTGCAAAAATATCCTACTTATATTGTTGACACCAATGACAACACCAACAACACATACTTGCAACAATCTCCCCCTTTTCCATTGATGGCAACACATGATGTGAAAAACCAACAAAAACAAACACAAAAAATCTAATCATTAGTACTCTTTCTCTATACCAAATATTCTCCTCTTTTCTTTTAATTTCTTCCCCTTACACAACTATCTCATTATTCTGTCTCTTAACATCTTCTTTACATGAATTTCTCCCCCTTTGATTTTTTTCACATTACTCTCCCCCCCTTTGAAATCAATGGTAAAGGGAAACACATTTACATATCTTTAACCCTTTGACATCAATCATACACAGTTTCTCTCTTTACTTCTCAACATACCCCCCCTTAGGATTACACACCATATTACATCAATCAATAACCATAGCATAATGATAAAACTAACTCATCATAATTTCAACAACTAATAATGCCACTACCTACTCCCCTTGAGAGGTAGCTACCAAACATCATTTCGGACCAAAGAATGAATCTTGAGCTCCAATGGATTGATACATCTCCTTATGCATCTAGTTCAAAGAAGGAGGGGAAATAACCCCCAACTTTTCTTGGAGATACTCAAAAGTATCCTTAGGAAGAGGCCATAGTGAGTATGTTAGCAACCTGATCCTTTATAGGCACATATTCAAGCTTCACTTCATTTTCTATAACCTTCTCTCTCAAAAAGTGACATTAGTTTGAGATATTCTTTGTCCTTGAATGCATTATCAGATTCTTTAATATATTGATAGCACTTGTATTATCATAGAAGATAGAAATTGGTTCATCATATACCACTCTAATATCCTTTAATGTTTGCCTCACCCACAATACTTGTGTGTAGAAAGATGCTTCTGTAATGTGTTTTTCTTCTATAGTAGATAAATACACTAAATCTTGTTTCTTTCTTAGCCATGACACCAATCTACATCCACGAAATAATGCACCACCAATTTTACTTTTCCTATCATCTACACAATGAACCCAATCTGCATCTATGTAAACATTTAGAGTAAAGTTAGTATCCTTTAGATACCAAAAGACATGATTTAGAGCTCCCTTGAAGTATCTGAATATCCTCTTCATTGCTACAACATGTGACTCTTTAGGATCTTCTTAAAATATAGACAAGAAAAGATGCATGCATGATATCCAGTCTAGTAGTAGTTAGATATAACAGTCTTCTAGTCATTGATCTATACTTTCTCTAATCATCCTTAGGAGATTCATCATTCTTGCTTAGCTTACAACCAATAACCATAGGGGTACATACCGGTTTATAATCTTCCATTTGAAACTTCTTCAACATTTCCTTGGCATACTTTGATTGTGAAATGAAAATACCTTTATTCGTCTGATTAATCTATAGCCCAAGGAAGAAATTCATCTCCCCAAACATTGAAATTTCAAATTATTTCTGCATCTCTTCTAAAAAATTCTTACAAATAGCTTCATTTCCTCCAAAAATTATGTTATCAACAAACACAACCACAATCAAGATTTGATCTTTTCAACTTTGAAGTAAAGATCGCTATCTAGGGTACCTTTATTGATTCCTTGTTGTAACAAGTACTCATCTAACCTTGCATAACAAGCTTTGGGAGCTTGCTTCAACCCATATAATACCTTCTTGAATCTCCAAACCATATTTGGTTTATCTAACAACTAAAATATTTTTGGATGTTCTATGTATATTCTTCTTCCAATTCACCATTCAAGAAAGCATACTTCACATCAATTTGATATAATTTGAAATCCTTATGCATTGCAAAAGCCAAAAGCATCCTGATAGATTCCATTCTTTCCACTAGAGAAAATGTTTCCTCAAAGTATATTCCTTCTACTTGTGGGTAGCCTCTACACACAAGCCTTTCCTTGTTTCTTACCACTTCTCCACTCTCATTTAGTTTGTTCTGGAATACCCACTTAGTTCCTATCACATTATTGTTTGTTGGTCTTGGGACAAGTTCCCAAGTTTGATTTTCCTCAATCTACATTAGTTCTTCTTCCATAGCCTTGATCCAATACTCATCCTTGCATGCTTCAATCACTATTTTAGGTTAAAATTTAGAAAGTAAACATAGATTTACTTGTTCTTCAACAACTTTCCTTCTTGTCAGTACACCTTTGCTCTTATCACCAATGATTTGTTATTTAGAATGATTCTTTTGCATATACTTAGGAGTTTTAAGAATCTTTTTCGAAGCTTCTTCCTCTTCAATCTACACTTCTTAAATTCCTTAGCTTTTTCTTCTTCTCTACAAGAAGAATCATCTGATTCATATCCATCTATCACCACTAAATTCTTATATAGGTATTCATCAACCTTGACACTTTCACTCTCAACAATCTTTCTCAGCCTCTTGTTGTAGCATTGATAATATTTTCTTTTAGTAGAATATCCAAGGAAGATACCTTCATCAGACCTTGCATCAAAATTTCCTAAGTTTTCTTCATCTCTTCTGATATAGCATTTTCTTCCAAACACTCTAAAGTATTTCATAGTAGGAATCCTTCCATACCATAGCTCATAGGGATTCTTTGTGTTGTTTTCTCTTTCTTGCACTCTATTAACTATGTAAACAACAATATGAATTGCTTCTCTCCAATAAAATTTCAGTAGGTTTGCTTCTTAATCAGTCCTATTCTTTATTTCAACTACTCCATTCTACTGAGGATTCCTAGGGGTAGATAAATGCCTCTTTATTCCATGATTCTCACAAAATATATTGAATTCATTGGAGGTGAACTCTCCACCTCTGTCAGACCTCAAACACTTGATTTTCATATCCATTTCATTTTCAACCATAACTTTGAATGCTTTAAACTTATCTAGGGCTTCTAATTTTTCTTTGAAAAAAGTAATCCATGTCATTCTAGAATAATCATCAATCAATAACATGAAATACCTGTCACCCTAAAGAATTCTTACTCCAGTAGGACCAAACAAATTTGTATGCACCAATCTAAATAGTTTAGTAGAAGATTGTTCTTTGACTTTAAAACATCTTCTTGCTTGCTTTCCAACTTGACATTCCTTACAAACAACATTGATAGGATTTGTAATCTTTGGCAGATCTCTCGCAGCTTGAACTAAATTTATTCTCACTAGGATTTAAAAATTGATGTGACACATTCTTCTATGTCATAGCCAACTCTCATTAATTTGATTCATGGAACAATAACCATCAACACATTTGAGTTGATAAACATTTCCATCTATCCTTCTTCCAACAACTATCACAGTTTCAGAGCCTTTCTTGATCTCACAACCATTATCTTGAAACATAATATTGTATCCTTTCCTACACATTTTTCCAACACTCAAGAGGTTATGTCTTAAACCCTTAACATAGAGAACACCATTAGTGTTATGCTTTCCATCAAAACAGATTAAACCTTTTCCACATATCATAGCAGATGTATCATCACCAAACCTAACTAGTCCTTCATATTTTTCAAGTTTAACAAACTTACTCTTATTACTAGTCATATGATTAAAGCATCCACTTTCAATGATCTTGTGGTTCTTCTCTTGTCTAGCATGAAAATCAGACACCAAAGTGCCTTTAGTATTAACACTTTCTTCTGGAACACTTTCCTTCACACATCTCTTAGAGTTAGTAGAATTAGTTTCATATTTTAAAGCCATGAACAAGAATTCACCATCCTCACCATCCCCATAATCAGATTCATCTTTAGATATACTTTCATCTTCTCTAACATAATAAATTTTGTTTATCATCTTACATTTTTTTCTCCCTAGTTTTGTCATTCAAAGCTCTATTTGGACATCTTGTTCAACCATAATGACCTATCTTTTGACAATTGAAACATTTGGAAGGAAAATTACCTCTATCCTTTCCAATACCCTTTTTCATTATTCTCACAAAATTAGCTTCCAGATCATCAAGATCCTCTTGATCTGATTCCACAATCTTCTTTGATTTGTCAATCTTAAAAGCAATCTCAACTTTTGCATTACTTGTACTGAATTCTCTCATTTCAAAAGCAGTTAAAGAACCATACAGGTGATATCTGGTATATTGGTTCAAATTTTATAATTCCTCAATAGTATAAACTTTATGACTATAAGATTTAGGAAGAGTTCTAAGTACCTTCTTTACCACTTCTCTCAGTTCTCCACCAAGAACTCTGATGTCATTGAAAAATTCATCCACCTTTTGCAAGTAGCTTGAAATGTTTTTATCTTCAATCATTCACAAGGTCTCAAACATGATCTTTAGATTCTACATCTTAGCTTGCTTGACCTTATCATCTCCTTCATAAATTATTTCTAACTTTATCCAAATTTCTCTAGCAGTTTTCAGATTCAAAATTTTCACCAATTCAGAATTAGCAAGACCACCTAAAAGAGCATACCTTGCTTTACCATTGTTTTCATAGGAATTGATTTCATCATAAATCTTTGGACCATTTGTAGGTGTAGTATATCTAGTCTCAACAGACTTCCAGATTTAAAATCCAAGAGAAACCAAAAAAAATTTCATCCTTGTTTTCTAATATGCATAATATGATCCATCAAATCGGGGAACATATTTCTTGTGTTCCATCCCAAATCTACCTCAAGTAGTTAAGCTTTCTTCTAAGGAACCTTGATCTGATACCAATTTTTGAACGCATAAGACAACTGAGGGGCAGGGGGTTGAATCACTTGTACCTTAAAACTTCAAAACCCTCACAAACATTTAGATCCAAATTAATTTAATTAACTCTTAATTTATTAGAATGATTTATCATGAAAGCAAATAAAAAACAAAACCAAGACAACACTATGCACAAGGAAACACCAAATTTATGTGGAAACCCAAGAAGGGATGAGATGTGTCAACTTAGAATGAAACATCTAAGAACAATAGTGCCTTAGTGACTTTAATTTCCAAATTGCCTCAAAACACAAACTACTATGCCATAAAGTGGGAACAGGCACAGAGGTTCCCCCATTAATCCTTCTGAGAAAAGAACATGCAAAAAAATAATAGATTCAACACAGGCATAGATTCAGATTACAAAATCAAACAACATGAAAGACATACTTATGGACACACAAATTTACGTGGGGAAAACCATTTCGGGTAAAAAACTCCACTCTCTAAGACACTAAGCTCAATTGTATTAATCAACAAAAAAATAGTTACAATACAGTCTCAGAGCTATGCTCTTCAAAAGTTTACATCTTGTCCATCTGGAGAATACAGGAAACACCATTATACAAAATCCTTACATTGTTACAATGTCCTCACATGACATACAGTGCAGATTCATTTCATTTCACCAGCCCACTCATTCAACCAACCTTTCAGCCAACACAACCTCATGGCCACTTAGGTTCACATCTTCTCGGTTTTGTGTCACTCACTGTTCATAGTTACAATACCTTAGCATACCGCTCGAACACTCTCACTGCACGATCTAATTGCCTTGACACTTCATCGATCGAACTCTTAGTCATCATATCAATCAACAAACACAAGGGTATATTTAATTACCCTACCGACAAGCCTTCCACCATTATCTGATAACATGCATTGCTATGTAGCACACATTGAGCCATCCAACATTAAATCGGGATACAAAGACATATTTGTCAACCTCTCGAATCAGATCATTCATTTATCGCAAATCAAAAAATAAGACTTTCGGCCAATCAACGTTGATTTACAACAATGATGTAAAATCAATGAATATCATCATGCAATGTGTCATCACATTATTCATCCACCACTTTGACCATCACCCAAACAGACAAACAAAACCCGAGCTCCTTCTACCACACCACCGCTCGCCATCCATCTTACGCTCACGGTGAGGTGGTATACACCGCAGTACCGTGCCCTAGCAGGAAGACACCCATGGTACAGCGATGATGAACTGCTTGCCAAACCGTCGCCATCAACTGTGCCACCGCGGCTTAAAGAACAAGCCTTCGTGGTATAGTGGTAAGCCTCTATCATTGTCTGCCATGTCCACCGTGCTACTGTGCTCGAGCTGTAGGACCTTCACGGTGTAGTGGTAAGCCATCGCGTAACCACCAGTCAACGTGAAGCCCGCCATGGTAAGGAGGTAGCACCACAACATCGTTCCAAGACTGAAGGACTCCCACTGTAGGGAGGTAACCGACTATGCCGACTGCCATGGTTTCACCGTGCCACTGTGCCTTCTCCAAGCGAACCCCGCGGTAAGGAGGTAATCGATTCGCTAGACCGTTGAGCCTTCACCATGCAATCGTCGAACAGTGAGGAAACCGCCACTGTAAGGTGGTAACACCACCCAACTTCGGACCAAACAATAGAGGCTCACAGTAAAGCGGTAAACCACACAACTGTGCCTCTATTAACTGTTCCTAGTGGTAAAGAGGTAAAGACCAGGATTGAAGAGAAAACGCCAAGTCTTCAAGAGTTTTCAAGCTAGAAAGTTGAGGCAAATTTCCTAACAAACTCCCACTTGACGAAGACTTATTGGCTTCCTCCAAACTCAAACACAAGAACCTAACACAATGCTTTCATGCTCCAACCAAGACACCTGCAACAACATCCAATATTTCCACCAACTCAAGCAACAACTCCAACCATCCACCATAGAAAAAAGAAACGAGCCAAGGTGTATATGCACCGGTCTCAAGAACACACACATCAGATCCTATAGACGGAAAAGGCACCACAACAACAACTTCAAAGCTCTCAAACATGAACATAGTCATGAAGTATTTCTCCAGAGACAAGATAGAACATCAGCCATAAAGCTGACTACAACCATCCAATTGATCAAATCCATGTGACTGAAAATAGCACCCACAACTCATGCTATTCCATCCAATCACCCATACCTTCAAGGTATCCACATTAGTAAACTCATGCCAGCAGCACAACCAAACCATTAACCACAGATACAAGCATTATGTGCCAATTAATCAAAGAAGACCAAACACATATAGGTACTCCCACTGCATGGGTAATGCCAAATCAAGGAACTACCACACTGATATGCACAACATGTAACCACCTGCTGCAAGAATCATTTCTCTCAACAATCTTCCAGAGTTCTTCCAAGTTCTCCACCACTGAAAGAAGACAGAGGCACAAGAACCTCCATGTCATCACCCGAGTGACAACACATGACCACAAACTAGTGACCATCACGGCTCCGCATAGACATCTCACATCTAAAGTCATATGAGATTGAACATACAGGAAGGAAAAACTAGACTAAAGAGAAACAACAAATCACAACATGTAGCATCCTCCTACACACACTTCTAAGTGCCAGCTGTGTCAAGAATGATCTTCTTCACATCCCAAAGGAAAATCCATAACAACATCCAACTGTTCAACTTAACAAATGATGGATGTAAACCTCTCAAAGAAGATCAAATTAACCCATATACCTATCTCCTACCAGTCCTCAAAAGCACAAGGAGATAAACTATGTTGTCCATTTTTCACTATGAATCCTCCAAAATCTTAAAACAACAACTCAAGATTCATATCTATGAAAGATAAAGCATATCACATATCTGAAAGATATAATGGGTAAATACCTCTCAAATAAACTTTACCACTGAGCAGACCAAAGGGAGGAAAAAGAAAAAATGCTCCTCCAAGATATACAAGCCAACATGACTCATCCAAAAGCAATATCCTCAATGGTCTTTATTGGACTTGCATCCAACCAAGGTGTAGGCTACTCTGACTTTCAACTATAAACAACACCTTTCTCATCTCATGAGAATCACAACCTCACCTTATTCTGCATGTACCCATGAGCACCGACAACCGATCATCTCATGCTAAACTTCAAACAATATTTAACATGAAGTTCTCAAGCATATGAAACAAAGTACTCAAAACATAGAGAATTTCCAGACCATTGTCAAAGCTCCAAACATCTAAAATAGGAACTTATCATGACATCATGATCTACACATCCCCCTTAGGAGATACCATGCTTCAAGTGAACTAATCATGGTCTCATGCCAAAACTCTAATGCACAAGCAAGAGTATACCATGACATAAAACAAACAAGCTCTAAACCAACATCACCTGTCAAGCACCACCAACATCTTAGCCAAAGACTCCAAACATCCTCCATGGTTCCAAGATGTTGCACATCCTCAAATAGTGTCCATGCAAATGCGAAAGAACCCTTCTGCAGTAATAGGATATAAGAGTCCCTCCTAGTAACATTTGCAACACTAAAGAAGATCATTCACCACCAAGTGATGAATCCACAATCACTACTAAAACTCCCACTGAACTATGACATTAAGCTTTCCAAGCATCATGACCAAACATCTGCTGATCTGAAAAACCTCCAGGTACAATCGACAACATGTCCATCTGACCACAAATCCAAACCGCACCAAGATCTCCAAACAACACAGACCACACCATCACTGTCAAAAGCTTACACTAAATAGTGTACCCAAGCCTTTCATGACATCATGATACACATGCTATAGGTCCCCATAAATGACTATTCAGGTACTCAATGCCATCCATCCTCTCATCTCAAAGAAACTACACCAATGTATAAGTGACCATAGACAAGGTCAGCTAACAGATTTGCACCACCACAAAAGCAACCTCGTGGATATTGACAGTCCACTTCTGAGTTGTCCCACAACAAACATGTAGGTAAAGAGAACCGACAACATTGGACAACTCATAGATCCACTCAACAAAGCCTACAAATCTATCATCACACTGGAAATTACAAAACTAAGATCTCAAAGAGAACAACCACGTAGACAACTTGAATCAAACACCAGATCAAGCTCAGTTTTGATTTGCCAATCACGTCCACAACTCAAGCACCATAAACTAAAAAACCAACAAGAAAACACCACAAGAATGTTGGGTGAAAAATCACATACCAACACTCCCATGCAGAGAAGACATCGCACCTCCTCAAAACCATGTCAAATTGCAACTATCTCATCCAATCACACCCCAAAATCCAAGCTTTGGAAAATAGCATAACAACAACTCCACAAAACTACAAGTTTTCCTTGACTGTGCAAAACTTGCAAAACCACTGTATTTCCAAAACACCCATGCACATCTATATCCATTGCACATCTGGATGACCCAAGAGTCTGCACATAATTAACATGGTTAACCAAAACAATGAAAAGATAACCTGAATATGCATCATATAATTTTTAGGAAAATCTACAAAAAACCCTTCAGAGCCAAAGACATGAATCTGAAACATGCGAGTATAGTTAAACAGGAACAACAGGCCCATTTCAGACCAAATCCAAAACCACAACCATGCACAAGCATATGAGAGAGCCAAGCTATTCAGAATCTTCAGACCACCCAGATCAACTTCATAGCCTTCATGCAATCAGGGCAACAAAGAAACCGCCTTCAGTACTAAGTCAGAACACCCAACACAAGCTTAATACTCCATGGTTGAGAAACAGCCCAAGCAACTCCATACTGCCAGGGAGCCTCTCACACAAACACCCAGTATTAACCACGCTCTGTTGCAACACAACAATGAGCATAAACTCACACCCCTTGCATCAGGATCATTTGCTGCCAACTAGGAGCCTCAGACCACATTGTCACACTATGATCAACTCCAATATTCTCTGACGTCTTTCATGCTGCGTGTTTTCTCAAAAGAGAAAGGAATTTCACTCATCAAAGGATCAAGCATCAACTGATTCCTCCAAATTTCCTCAAGCTTTCCAAGCTAAGAAATCTTCACAGGAGAAATACCCAGAACCAACATCCAGAAGAAGGCTCTGATACCAATTGTTTGTATCATGAACAAACCTTAAACTCCCTTAACTAGCTCTGATACCACTTGTTTGGGATGAGACGTGTCAACTTAGAATGAAACATCTAAGAACAACAGTACCCTAGTGACTTTAATTTCCAAATCACCTCAAAGACACAAACTACTATGCCATAAAGAGGAAACAGGCACAAAGGTTCCCCCATTAATCCTTTTGAGAAAAGAACATGCAAAAAAATAACAAATTCAACACAGGCATAAATTCAGATTATATAATCGAACAACATGAAAGAAATACTTATGGACACACAAATTTACATGGGGAAAACCCTTTCGGGTAAAAAACCCAACCCTCCAAAACACTCAGCTCAATTGTATTAATCAGCAACAAAACAGTTACAATACAATCTCAGAGCTATGCTCTTCAAAAGTTTACATCTTGTCCATTTGGAGAATACAAGAAACACCATTATACAAAATCCTCACATTGATACAATGTCCTCACATGACATACAGTGCAGATTCATTTGATTTCACCAACCCACTCATTTAGCCAGCCTTTCGGCCAGCACACCCTCATGGCCACTCAGTGTTCATAGTTACAATGCCTTAGCATACCACTCAAACACTCTCACTGCACGATCTAATCGCCTTGACACTTTAGCGATCGACCACCAAGGTATATTTAATTACCCTACCAACAAGCCTTCCATCATTCTCTGATAAAGTGAACCGCTATGCAGTACACATCGAGCCATCTAGCATTAAATCAAAATATAGAGACATATTTGTCAACCTCCCGAATCAGATCATTCATTTATCACAAATCAAAAAATAAGACTTTCAAAATGAATGAATATCGTCATGCCACGTGTCATTGCATTATTTGTCCACTACTTTTACTGTCACCCAAACAATCAACATAACTCGAGCTCCTTCAACCACACCACCGCTCGCCATCCATCTTACGTTCGCGGTTAGGCGGTATACACCGCACTACCGTGCCCTAGCAGGAAGACACCCTTGGTACAATGGTGATGACCCGCTTGCCAAACCGTCACCATCAACCATGCCACCATGACTTAAAGAACAAGCCTCCGTGGTATAGCGATAAGCCTCTATCATCGCTTGCCATGTCCACCGTGCTCGAGCTACAGGACCTTCGCGGTGTAGCGGTAAGCCACGACGTAACCCTTAGTCGATGTGAAGCCCGCCATGGTAAGGAGGTAACACCGTGGCACCGCTCCAAGATTGAAGGAATCCCATAGTAGGGAGGTAACTGACCGTGCCAACCACCACGGTTTCACTGCGCCACCGCGCCTTCTCCGAGAGACCCCCACGATAAGGAGGTAACCGCTTCACCAGACCGTCGAGCCTTCACCATGCAACCGCCGAATAGTGAGGAGACTACCATGGTAAGGCAGTAACATTGCCCAACCATGGAATGAACAACAAAGGTTTGCGGTAAAGCGGTAAACCGCACAACCGCGCCTCTATTAACTATTCCAATGGTAAAGCGGTAAAGACCAGGACTGAAGATAAAATGCCAAGTCTTCAAGAGTTTTCAAGCCAAAAATTTGAGGTAGATTTCTCAACAAAACCAAGGTGAGGATTAACTCACAATATAAAGTAGTATCAATACTAATTAAAAAATACTCACTATTAGAGGGATCATCACCCAAAAGAAAGAAAGGCTCATAGCCTAAGGCTCACTACTATTGTGCCTTTTGCACACATGCCCCGTTCGGAATGGGGACCCTTTTTTCCCTCTTTTGATTGCCGGGCCCTTTTTGCTTCGCCTCGTTTTGCATGCCCAATTTTGTGTCCTAAAGGGTCAGCACATTCCCCAAGGTCATATTTTAAGCTTGACCAAAACCGCCCCTCTAAAAAATGCTAAATCTGGGGTCAATTCAGGTTTTCCTTATCAAGAATGCCCTTTCTGGCGTCTATGGCTCCTTTCGGGCCCGGACCCTCAGGTTTCCCCTTTCGGGTTTCCCTTTTGGGTTAGCTGTTTCTAGCACTCGATGTCTAACGTCTTTCCAGACCTCGAACCCTAGAAGTCGGGTTTCCCCCCTCGAATTTCTGCTTGCGCTTTGCCGTTCCTTGCGGCCGTGGCGGGACGTCTTCCTGGCCATCGGACTCTGTACCTCCCGCCGTTGTTTGCGAAATTCAACTTACCAACTTCCCCTGCCGCCGTACGAAGGAATTAATTGCTGCATTAATGGAAAATATGGCTATAAATTAGAATTTTCTGACTGTCATTTTCAACCGACCGAGTGATAGCGAATTTTGGAGAGCTCCAAGCACCCGACATTTCCAGCCTCCGAATTCGAGCTTCGTTTTTTGACATTTTCCGCATGACCATTAGAAGTTTCTTCAGAATTTTGAGGTATGCCTGTCGTCCGCACCCTTGTTCTTCATTTTGTCAATTTTCGGGCCTTAAATGAAGTAAAACGTAAACCACGTTAATATCCGGTGGGAGAAGGCCTTCCCAGTAAAACCCACATTTTAAAAATGTAAAAATCAATCGTTTAAGTGGCCAAATTTCAAACCAGAACTTCACCTCTCCGCGATCATTCTTTGGAACAGTCGTCAACATCTCCCGGGCCTGGACATTCCCACGGCCGTCCACAAACCCAAACAAACTTCAAAATTCACGCAACAGAGCCCATCTCGAACTCCGACCTCCAGACTTCCCCTCGCAGGATTCCATTGCATCGTCGTTGTTTTATACGGCCTCACTCAAACGTCTTCCCGACCTCTGGACCCCGGACACTCGAGGTCTGTCTGAAGACTTGGGAAAATTGAAAAGGAACCAACCAAGATCAAAGTAGCCCCAGGATTCGGCCCTTGGAATTCTGTTGTCGGAATTCCCTTCTGACTTCGCCGTTTCGGCAGCCTTCCCGAGCGGCTTTCCGAACGTCAGTTCCCGACTATGCAAAGTCTCTTCCAACTTCCTGGGTGGAGCCTTTAACTAAAATGCACCCTAGATTTCGACCTTCGAAATTTCATCCTCGAAATTCCATGCCACGTTTGCCATTCCAAACGGCCGTCCTTGGACGTCTTCCCGACTCCCGAACCCCGATCCGATGCCTGCCGAAACAAAAATTCAGGAAAACTCTTGGGCCCAAGCTTCTTCCAGATTCTGACCACTAGAATTCCCCTCTCGGGATTCTGTTCCACCAGTGCCATTTTCACGGTGAACCCGGTACGATTTTTCGACCTCCGGGTACCGATTCTCTGATCGCCACCTAGCTGTCCTGAGTCCTCTGACCATCTCCAGAGACTGTCCTTCAGATTTCCTTCCCCGGATTTCAACTTCCATTTCACCATTTCCAACGGCTGATCCGTAGCCGCTTCCTGGCGATGGCAATCTGAGACCTGGATTTCCGCCTCCCCTGCATCGTTTCCAACGGCCGTCCTGCATCTGATGCCCGACCCCCCAAATGAAGGATTGAATGACCTCCAAATCCAAAATGGATTTCGACCCACTTGCTAAAATTAGGTTTTCCTTCACACCAACCTTCAATTGACCAAATCCAACATTGGGAAATGCATTTGGGAGTTCCGTCCTCAATTTGCCCTTTCAAGCGGCATTCTGCCAAGGGAATTCCGGCCCTGGGGGCCCAGATTCTCTACATTACTTTCTAACGATGAATTATCAAGTGTTATGAACTTATTGAATATGAATAATGATTACAGAGCTAATCTTGATGTGCAGGGACTTGTTCGGAGCAGTTTTGATCATGATTATTGTTACCGATTCACATCCCTTGTGCAGGATTTATGGAATCCGGTGCAGAAATTTTCGGTGCCTCCAAGGAGAAAGGGAAAGGAATAGCCAAGACACCTCGAGGCAAGGATGACAAGGACCTAATGAAGTACAAGTTCCAATGGGTCCCCATACAATCCATAGTCACCTCTCTCTGGAGAGATGTCACAGATACCAACATTGACCAGGTCGATGTTGATGAATTCATACAAAGGGTCAGGATGAACCCCAAGACAGAAAATGCAAAATTGCCAGAGCTACAGGCTTCCGCCGGCCTTGGTGGCCCCAAAACTGGTAATGGCATGCGTGGAAGCCTATCAGGAGGAGACCCAAACTATAGTGGACCGAGACGAAAATATCCTTGTAGACATGTCCCCGTCGGGTATAATGGCAACATTCCACATTCCTGCCTTTGAGAGCATGGAGACCCCCACCAGGGAGGAATGCAAGGAACTATGGGAGTAGGATCCCTTGGGATGCAAGAAGCTCATCAATCAGTATTGGCTAAAGGACTAGCGGGGTAGCATTGGCAAGCTTCCTCAGGAGCTTTTTCGCAGCAATTTCTTTGAGGATTACCATGACCTCATAACATTGCTAAGCCGAGTGATGGGCCTTCCTGCGATGGCCTTCTTCCAAGAATGGATTTTATAATTCATAGAGCAGATTCTCCGCGGCAGTGGGATTGCCTTCTATTGGGGAGAGATAATCAGTGATTGCTTCCATGAGCAGTTTACAACCGTGAAGAAGACCTCCAGGTTCTTCATGACCTCCTACTTGGTATATTCCCTCGCCGATCGACGGCATTATCAGGGATTGACAGTGGTATCCAGTGATCCATCAGGGGTGGAGCTCAAGCCTTACGATAAATACCCTCAACTATAGTTCAGAAATATCAAGAGAGATTACTATCGGGTGAATGATGCATTCATCGCCCACATCATCTGGTTCCTTGGGGGTGAATTTCAAAGAAGAGTTTCTCATAGTGCCAGAGCTCTCCTCAAACAATATGCTTTCCTTTACATACAGTTCCCTAAGTTCACATACATCCATGCTAAAGGATTCACAGAAAGATCGAACAAGCTACCCCGGTACCCAAATGACCGGATCATTCTTTTGGAGCTAACTCGACAACTACGACATATTCATAGCATCCTGAGTGATAAGCATTTGGTAGGCCCATCCTGTCCCATTAACCTTGGTCAAGGGATGTATAAGATCCACACCTTCCAGTTTGTAGGATATTCAGAGAAGGAGCTGGCCGAATATAACTTCAAGCAATATACAGCCTGGCCTTGAATGGACCCATACGGGCACATCAGGAAGGTGCTAGGACGAGAGTATGCCCACCTCCACAACGTCGAAGATTTTTGGGCCAACTGCAAAGATGATCTTGAGTTGCGGTTGAGGAACTACATGTGCATGACCGCCATCTATGTGCGAAGGATCAACCTGTGTCCAGTTCCTAACCAGCTCGAAGAAGATGAAGACACGGTGATCGATCCAGGATACGATGCCATCGCCAATTTGTCATTTCCTGTGATTAACAGGAATGAACCAGAGCTTGATGACATCAATGTACTCACTAGGCCCATTGAGATTCGAACAAGGGCATGGATCGACCAACAGGTGGCCCGACTAAGATAGCGGGAGTTAAGGTGAACCACCTAGAAAGGAGCCCCATGTACTTGAGTGGCTGCAGAGGCAACTAAAGCAGAAGACTCCCACCTTGAAGGATCCCAAGGCAAGGTTGGAAGCCATCATGGCCAGAGCACAGATAAGCACCAAAAAGAAGGAGAAGAAACCAAAGGTCAGATCGAAGGTAACCATGGATGCCTCAGGATCAAGGGCAGTGCAGATAGCGACACCGGTGGTTGGAGAACAGGGTAAAATTTTTTAACGTCTCCACCATCGACTTGGGAGTGGCCACAAGGGAACAAAAGGTCGATCACCTTCAGGAGTCGGTCGCCATAGTGGTACACCTTATCCAGTAGAATAAGATTTCAAAGGAGGAGCTCAAGGAACAGGTGGCTGATCTAACGCCCTACATTCAGCAGTGGTCATCCCTGGATGAGCAGTCCACAACATCATCGACCCCACCTCAACTTTTGTCCCATGAACAGATCAAGAAATTGGAAAAAAGAAGGAACCTGGACAAGACTATGGAAAACTGGTTCCGGCAGGTCTTGTACATAGGGAATACAAGCATCAATTTGGCTATCTGGACAGCAAATAAGTTCCTCAAAGTGCAAAGGACCCTTGAAGGCACAAGACAGATCTATGAGGAGTTCCCAGGGAAGTACGAGGTAGCCTATCCAAAGATCGAGGCCATACTCGCATTGCCAGGTGAGGTCTAGGAGAAGGACCTGGCCTTCGAGGATGATAACCACTGGTTAGTAGATGTCTGGAAGCGGGATTTCAATCATAGAAGGAAAAGGCTTGAGCAGATCATTAAGCGGATAGCACCAGACATCGAATGGGCTAGGGATTCCAGAGAAGAGTGCTCTCAGTACATCAAATTAATGACGAGGTATGAGCTACCCGCAACTGAGATCAACCTTGAGAACATAAAGCCCCTCTTCTTGAAAATCATGGACGATGGGATGTCAGTCGAAGTCACCATGGACTTCATGAGTTTTGCAGCCCGTGCCTTTGTGTAGTCAGAGCTTTTCAGGGATAATGCAGCCAAGTATGAAGAGGACTAGAAGAAACTTGTCAGCAATTCCCAGGAATGGAGCTACCAAGTGCTGCGATCAGACATCATGGAGATGGATAAGCTCCAGCCGTTGATCCTGAACTTCGTAGAGTTTGCAGCGCTGAAGAAGTGTGAAGGAAACCCTGTCATCGACAAAGAATTCCTCAAAGAATAGCTACAACAAAGGGAAAATAGCTAAAGGACGAAATTGCTATAGTGCTGTCACTGGATGACAAAATAGGGAAAAGACAAAATAGGTCTTATAAATGTAATATATTTGGGGGTAGGTGAAACCCTATTGTAAAGTGAGTCTTGGCCACACAATAGAATTGAATCTTGGCCACTCATTTTGTTTTTTGAAAACTATAAATAGGGCTCTCCTCCTCTCATTTTAGGGGGTTGAGTTGTTGTAAAGACATGCTACTGAAATTATAATAGAAAATACAGTCATTTTCTAGTGTATTTCTAGGTTTCTCCACATGTTTCATGATTCTTCTCCATTTAGCTAGAACTTTGCTTCAAGTTACTTTACTGCTTTAGTATCCTTAGATTAACTTTGGTAGAATTAGTATGTTGTCTCTAGTTATGAAGATTGCTACTGTGTGTATGCTTTCCCGTCCATACTTTTGGTCATTTACTGCTAGTGTATGACTGTGTAAAGTTAGCCTAGAATTTAATCTCATTGCTGCTCATTAAAATTTATCTTTATTCACATTCCCATGGCGAATGAATGATGAATATCTGTAGTCCTTAGAAGATAGCATAGGTTTCATGATATTGTGAAAATTCAGATTAAGTGAAATTATGTTTAAAGGAAACTGTCCATAGCAGGAACCTCCATGATCACTGTTCATCGGTAGTTGCAGGTCCAGGAACCATCCTTCTTCCTCGCTCCTTTTTTCCTTTCTTTTAGAAACAAATTGTGCTAAGGTTCGTTGCACATTGTAAAGCCAAACCTGACGAAACAATGGAGTCCAGGATTGCTGCTTGAACCTGCAGTAAAGTACAATAATTCCATATCCACGAAACTCCATTCATCGACCCAATTCTCCTACAACTTTGACCACGTAAGACCACCTTGTGATTCCAGAAAAATCACATCAAACAAATGATTTATCCCAAGCATCATCATGACCTGACATCCGAGAGACCTTGGGATAGTGTTCTACAATTTGATTGTGGAAGATTGTCTTTCAAGAGAGGTAATGCACCTATGTATTATCTATGTTGTGAAGTGCATAAAAATACCATCAACAGAACTAGCGCTAGAGGGAGGGCACAACGGATAAGTTGGATCGAATTGGGTCATTCTCCCCTTAAAGATTCCACTGAGTCTTGAGGTCTCCACCCAACAAGGGAGAGTTACAGGAATTACAACCCCTTACTTGAGCCAAAAGAGCTAAACAAGGGGAACCATCCATCATCATTTCTGTGGAACAGCTTGCTACCCTTTCACCTCCGTCTCCTTCACCTTCACTGATAGCACCACCTTCTGCTCGTCCAATCCATAGAGCCTTCCAGGTTGCCGCTCCATCTGGGATGAACATCGCCTTTCAGCCGAACATGGTCACCAGCCTTGCTGTTGTCTCGTCTGTTGCTACCGCCCTATCACAGCCATAGACCAATTTGGCACAACCATCTCCACCACCTTTCCCAATAGCGTGGCTAGGTAATAACCTGTCTCCCCTAGCTTTAAACCTCTACCATGATATGCCAAAGAATCCCGAGAATTTCTGTACGAAGTTCAACTGCCGGGATATGTAGAGAACGACTGAAGAACATGTCAAGATTTTTGAAATCGCCCTTAAGACCATGTAGATCATATACGAGGATGTAGCTTGGAGGCTCTTTCCTTAATCTTTAGGGGAGGAGGCCTTCTATTGGTACGTCAACTTGCCAGCCAGAACTATCAATACATGGGATCTTCTGAAGAGTGCATTTTTGTAGAAGTTCAAGACCCCAGTCAGTCCCATAGATTCATACCAACACTTTATATCGGTTCAAAGGGAGGTCAACGAACCAATTAGCTCATTCAACGATCACTTCCACAGAGCGTACACCTGACTGTAGGCCCCGTATGTTTTCAATGATGCTGTTTTCCTACCTGTTTACTATGCAGTGTTGGACAACCTTACTTCAACCTTGGTAAAAAGGATGAGACTGCCACCCACTAGGTTGGTAGATGCATACGCTGAAGCCATCATTGCCAGCACAGATTTGGGATAGAATATATCCGGTCCACTACCTTCTCTTGGGCAAACTGCGCATCCGACACAAATACAGGGACTTACGCAAGCCTTACAGCATCAAACGCCTTTACTGAACCTAGTGTCGTAGCTGCCTATGGTTCCACATCTTGGGTAGCCGATGAACTAGGCATATTTGGTACCACACTACTTGCTACCCAGTAGCAACACTCATATCCACAATAATCCCAGATGCCAGCATACCTTCAAGCGACGAAATTTCCACCCACTCACCAGAATCAGTCGGTGGCACAGCCTGTGTTTCTTTAGAACGCCGCACTGCAACCAAACAACACCGAAAAGGATAGAATCGACGAGCTTACAGAGATGATCAAGAAAATGTCAACCGAGATGATGCACTTAAGGAATCAAAATAACCAGCTGCAAACATTGTAAAAGAGCATCCAGGCCAACCTTAATAGGGAAAATCGAGATCACCGTAAAAATCAGGACAATAGGGATGCTGGTATGTCGTTAGGGTAGAATTATGACAAGAATCAGAACTCGGGTCAGAACTTTGACATAAGGCCCTTTCAAAGGCAAAACCAGACGTGGAATACATGCCCCAACAACGGTGGCATTCCCATGCCTCTTGATCAGCCTAGTAGCAACAGTAATGAGAACCCCGTGAGCAGAGTTTACTTGGAAGAGGCTGCTTTATCGGGTTGGTGCCACATACACAAGATGAGTCACCATTTCAAATTGGATTGTTCGAAATTTCAAACTGTAGCCAAGATTTTCCAAGTAGAAATTCAGAATGCAGTCAACAATTCGGGATGCAGAGACATTGTCCCATCCGATCCATACGACACCTTGGTGTTGGTGTTAAACCAGGCCCCTTTCCCAAAGGCGGAATGCAACACCCCCAAACTGGAGAATGCTAATTCAAGCCATCATGATGCGGCAAGAGAGGTAAGTTTCGAAAACCCTTTAGCTTAGCTTTTTGATTTAATAGATAATGGTCCTGAAGATGACGAAGAAGAGCCTAGGGAGGACGAAGTCCAAATGTTTAACCAGCGGACTACCCTTTACAACCTTAGAAATACACAAGCTGGGGGCCATGCTGGAGGCCCTTTTACGATCTCCACCCCACCAAACAATTTCAGCACCCCTCCCGATCCGAATGCAAATAACAATCCAGGTTTTCCCCATACGCCCACGCAATATCTCAGCAAAAATAAATAGCAAAACAACAGCCAAAATCAAACCGCTAGCTCCTCCTAGAATTTTTCTTATGATTAAGAGATTGAGCAGATGGGGGAGTATATTACTGAGGAGTTCAAGAAGGTGAAGCTAAGCGTGTTGGCATTTAAACTTCTAAAGGTGCCTACTATCCAGAATGCTTTTTTCAGAATGATAAATGGCACTCCACCGCAGGGGTCAGCTCAGGAAACTCCGGTGAAGAGGGTTTCCTTCAGCGATCAACCAAGTGAACCGGTGGTTAGAAAAATCTATAATAGAAAGGCTGAATCGTTAGCAGGTCAGCAGACAAGCAAGCAGCCTGACAGGCCGGCTAATCAAGCACCAACTCAAAACAAGGGCAACAAAAAGGATAAAGGTCAAGTCGCTCAGGTGGACGTTTCTGGAGGGTTGTTTCAAGGGAAATTCGAGACTCCCCCCTTTCTGACCACCATCTGGGTGTTCGGAAAGAACCTCCATAATTGCCTACTTGATTCAGGAGCCTCAGCCAATGTCATGCCCCTAAGCGTGTGCAAGGCACTCGGGATAACGCCAACTCCTTCCTGGTGGAAGGTGATGCAACTTGATAAAACCAAAATCAGCATAGTGGGGTAAATCAATAGAATACCCATGCAGGTTGATGTCGACCCTCGGATCCAACAAACTATCGACATACAGGTGGCCGATATCCTAGATAGGTATTTCATGAGAGCATTGAACGGATACGCTGCTATGGATTACTCTCACATGTGGCTACCATGGAAAGGGATGCCCAATCAGATCCAGATTGAGAAAGAGCCATGGATGAAATTCATGATTATCGAATACAATAACATGAATGATGTGTTGTATGCCGAAACCGATCTGGGGAACTATTCCCCAGTGTCATATCACCATGAATAGGAATACCCTGAAGATGAGGGAATGAGTGAGGTCTTCCTCATACTATGCAACCCGTCGGTTAATTTGAACAATACTTCTCAGAGCACTGAGGTTCTCATCGAATCTGACGATGAAGGGCTGGGAGAGAGCAACAATCGGGGACTGCTCGATGGTTTTCAGGATTTTATGAAGAAATGCGTGCATGACCAGCTCAGCCTAGGAACTCGAATGAACTTCCAGGAACTCTTGCTCCCAAACTGGTGTCGGGTGCACAATGCTGCTCATTCAGAATTTGACAGCTGCTTGTGCCAAACAACAATTGAACATGTTAAAAAATAGGCTACTCTGAAGGCGAGAACAAGGTTAGTAGGGCACGAACAAATATGTTTCATCCTTGTAGTTCCCAAAGCGGTCACTGAAATGCAGCCCCCCCGAAGGTCAAGGCCGGATCTGTCGGCCCTGCGTCTAGGGATTCTCCTGGATTTTGGATGTTGCCCTTCGATGGTTCTAAATCCAAGCACGGAGTTGGGGCAGGTTTCGAACTGATCAGTCCCAAAGGTAAATCATACTTTTCTGCTCATAGGCTTCAGTTTTATTATACTAACAACGTAGTAGAGTACGAGGCCTTGGTCTTGGGCCTCTTAATGGCATTAAGGAAAGGTGCCAAAATGCTCCAAGTGTTTGGAGATTTGGAGCTAGTCATGAAGTAGGTTAAGAAACGGTATTCCTGCTATGATCGAGGACTCACTAAATACCGGCACCGCGTATTGGATTTATAGGAAGGGTTGGATGCATTTAACCTTCAATTCATCCCGTACGTATGGAATCATACTGTAAATGCCCTGGCCCAGGCAACAAGAACACTACAACCATTATCCCTATCAGGCCTCAGAAGATTCACGGTGGAGCTCACCTCTGTCCTGTCAGTGCTGAATAACATGGCTAATTTCCAGGTATTCAATGATGATAAGCATATTCTGGATTTCATCACTAGTTCAGATGTGTTTGCTACGCAGATAATCGACGAGGTCGAACCCCAAGAGGGTGACCTAGATATAGAAGGGATCATCAACTTGAAAACCAACACCATCCCTAGGGGAATGGTTCAATTAGAGTGAATCTTTGACCTTGATCAAATTAGAGATCAAGACCAGCAAGCTAAAAAGGATACCATCAGCGACCAATGTGACACTTACAATCTGGGTACGACCGGAAACACCAAGAATGTGTTCATAGGTAAAGTATGCGCTCATGAGGAAAGAAAGGGGATTATCGAAGTGCTATAGAAGTACCATGATGTCATCACCTGGAGCTATGATGACCTCAAGACATATGAGACATCAATTATCACGCACACTATCCCTCTCAGGCCAGATGCAAAACCGTTCTGGCAACAGAAGTGCCCTGTCAACGCTCTATTGGAGCCAATAATATATAAAGAAGTACAAAAGTTACTATCAGCCAGGATCATCTTTCCGGTCATACACTCTATGTGGGTAGCAAACTTGGTTCCTATCAGAAGAAAAATGGGGAAATCAGGTTGTGCGTGGGCTTCCGCAACCTTAATCGGGCCTCAGAGAAGGACAACTATCCTATACCCTCATTGGATGAGGTGTTGCAGGTAGTAAACGGATCCCAGAAGATACAACCAGGTCATGGTGCAGTATGAAGATCAACACAAGACAACATTCACCACCAAGAGAGGAACATTCACATATAGAAGAATGCCATTTGGACTCATCAACGCTGGTGCCACTTTCTAGTGCACCATGGATATTGCATTCAAGGACCTGATTGGTAAGTGCATCATCATCTACATGGATGATTTAATAGTATTTTCAAAATAGCGGGGTAATCACATCGCTGATTTATGCAAGGTCTTCGAGAGGTGCTGCTCATTTGGGGTTTCCCTTAACCCAAAGAAGTACATTTTTGGGGTCACTGAGGGGAAACTCCTTGGGCATGTCTTGTCAGAATGGGGAATTTCTATTGACCTCGAATGTATCCAATCCATCATGAAAATCCAGCTACCAGGCAGCAAGAAAGAATTGAAGTATTTTTTTGGAAAGATCAACTTCGTCCGCAAGTTCATTACAGGCTTTGCAGAAATAGTTAAACTACTCAATGCCATGCTGAAACAAGACGCCAAGGTCGAATGGACTCCCGAAGCGAAACAGGCCTTCAGGGAAATCAAGAAAGCAATTGCTGACACCCCTGTGCTGGTCAGCCCCAACTACCTGAAGCCCTTTTACATTTACTTCTTCGCTTCAGATCATTCCTGCACCAGCATCTTGACAGAAAAGGATGACGAGGGGAATGAGCATCCAATCACTTTCGTGAGCGCCCCCCTGAAGGATGTTGAGTTGCACTATCATAACATTGAAAAACAAGCCTATGCCCTTGTTAAAGGAGTAAAGAAGTTTCAGCACTATATCTTATGCAACAAGGTCTTTGCCATAGTTTCCGACCCTGCAGTGAAAACATTACTTATGCAGAATGAGTTAGGGGAGCGAAGGGAAAAGTGATTGCGGTGCTATAGGAGTATGACATGGAAATCTAGCCGATGAAGTTGGTACGAGGGCAGGCACTCACCTGAACAATGGTAGGGGTAGTTATTGACGCTGGACGTGAACTCACGGTACAACAGTACTAGGTGGAGGATGTCTCAGTAGGAGAATGGTACGATGAAATGGTGTACTACTTGTTGAATCACAAATGTCCACCTCATCTATAGGGGGTCCAAAGTTGAGTCCTTAAGTTGAAAAGCAACAGCTACATGTTGTAGGGTGCCATATTATATAAGAAGAATCATGAAGGTATCTATCTGAAGTGCCTGGGAAAGGAGGAAGTCGACCGCATTCTTAAGGAATTTCATGATAAGTTCAGAACTAGCCATGGCTCAGGTCTATCATCTGCACATTAGATATTGAGAGCTGGGTATTATTGGCCCACTGTTTTCAAGGATTCCCATGGCCACGTTCATACCTGCCACATGTGCCAGGTTGCTGCCAATAGAGAAAGGAATGCTGCTATCCCATTACAACTGGTCTTGGAGGTAAGGCCTTTTGCACAATGGGGTCTCGACTTCATTGGGCCAGTAAGTCCTCCATCGTCTGCGGGACATAGGTACATTCTAACCGCTTTTGATTACTGCACTAGATGGACATAAGCAATAACTTGTAGGCAGTGTACAACTGAAGTCGTAACCAATTTTTTAGAAAGTTTTATTTTAAATCACTTTGGTTTCCCATATGCTCTAGTATGTGATAATGATCTTGCATTTTCTTTGTTAAAATTCACAAGATGGGCCTTTGACTATGGCATTGCCCTCAAATTCTCATCTAACTATTATCCTCAAGACAATGGCCTTGCTGAGTCTACCAACAAGAACTTGATCACGGTGATCAAAAAACTACTAGATAGGAATCCCAAGGATTGACACACCCAACTTTGTTTCGCCTTATGGGCGGATCGCACCTGTCACAAGGCTGCCCTAAGAGATTCCCCATACCATCTAGTCTATGGCCTAGAGCCCGTCTTTCCCATACATTTGAAAATCCTGACCCTCCAGTTTATCAATGACTTTTATGAAGGAGGAGACCACAGAAAAGCTCACCTCACTGAGTTGCTGCACCTTGAAGAAATACGAGACCACGCAATCAAAAATTTTGCCAAACATCAGGGCATAGTCAAGAGATGGTTCGATCGCCGAGCCAAAGTGAAGGCCTTCCGTATTTCTGATCTAGTCCTTTATTGGGAGAAGGCCCATGAAAAGAAAGGGGGACACAAAAAATTCGACAAGCTCTGGCTTGGCCCCTTTCAGATTGCTGAAATACTTGGAGATAATACCTTTCATCTAAAGGCTCTCACTAGTGAAGACATCCCGTTGCTTGTCAATGGGCAGCACCTTAAGCATTACTTCCAGGCCTGAGCTCTTTTGGGAGCTGTTTGTATAAATACCTATACATAGGTTAGAATAGGTTTCCTTCTTTGCCCTTTATTTTTTGCTCGCTATCCCAACTATTTTGTCTTGATTTTGGGAAGAGCCTCCTTGTTTCGCTGTGCTTGGCCCGACATGCGGTTTTCCCTGTTGCCCGCTCTTGTGTTGTTCTCTAGATAAGCCTTCATTCCCTATTACTAACCTTTGAAAGCTCCTAAGCATCAGTTTTCAACTTTCAGACTTGGAATTAACCTAGGATGGTTGTCCGCTCGAATCCCCTGTGTTTGTCATGGAATCCACAAAACACATTTTAAATATTTCTAAAGACTGGTAGGGTGACTACTGGGAAGTGGGGGTAAGTGAAAAATCTAAAGTTTGCTCCAGTGACCACTGCGATTCTCAAGCCCATTGTGAGCTTTGGTGCTCACGCGGTTGAACGAAAGAAAAGAGAAAGTGCTAAAAGGAAATATCTAGCACAAGCAATAAATAAATTGAAAATAACAACCGTATGGGTGTGCGAATATCTCTACTGGGGCTATGGATGCCTGGCTGGCAATAGAGATATGTTCATGAGGTCGTAGTGACAACTTTGTTGGGGCTATGGACGCCTGACTGGTAGTGGAACAATGTCCAGGTTACTTTTGGGGTTAGACAAACTATGTAGCCTATCTCCCCCAACCAGTGGTTATTCGTGCTCTCTCCGAGGAAAGGAAATGAATTCACCATGCACACACCTCCATGATGATATGGTAGTTTGATTCAATCTCGCCTTCCTTAAACTATTCTTAGATCAACGTTGAAAGTCAGCTTCGGTTTGTGAAACCAGAGATCATGGGTTCAGAATGAATGTTTATCTCTAGAATGCTTGGAGCGTTCTCCCAATGGAGTCGCCATTTGTTGTGCCTTTTGCACACACGCCCCATTTGGAACGGGGACCCTCTTTTCCCTCTTTTGATTGTCGGACCCTTTTTGCTTTGCCTCATTTTGCGTGCCTAATTTTGTGTCCTAAAGGGTTAGCACGTTCCCCAAGGTCATATTTTAAGCTTGAACAAAACCGCCCCTCTAAAAAATGCTAAATCTGGGGTCAATTCGGGTTTTCCTTGTCAGGAATGCCCTTTCTGGCATCTGTGGCTCCTTTCGGGCCCGGACCCTCGAGTTTCCGTTCTGGGTTTGTTGTTTCTAGCGCCTGGCGTCCGACGTCTTTCCAGACCTCGGACCTTGGATGTCGGGTTTCCCCCCTCGGATTTTTGCTCGCGCTTTCCCGTTCCTCGCGGCCGTGGCGGGACGTCTTCCCGGCCACCGGACTCCGAACCTCTCGCCGCTATCTATGAAATTCAACTTACCAAATTCCCCTGCCACCGTACGAAGGAATTATTTGCTGCATTAATGGAAAATATGGCTATAAATTTGGATTTTTTGACTGTCATTGTCAACCGATCGAGTGATAGTGAATTTTGGAGAGCTCCAAGCACCCGACATTTCCAGCCTCCGAATTCGAGCTTTGTTTTTTGACATTTTCCGCACAGCCGTCAGAAGTTTCTTCAGAATTTTGAGGTATGCCCGCCGTTTGCACCCTTGTTCTTCATTTTGTCAATTTCTGGGCCTTAAATGAAGTAAAACATAAACCATGTTAAAATCCAGTGGGAGAAGGCCTTCCCATTAAAACCCACATTTTAAAAATGTAAAAATCAATCGTTTAAGTGGCCAAATTTCAAACCGAAACTTCACCTCTCCACAGCTGTTCTTCAGAACAGTCACCGACATCTCCCAGGCCAAGACATTCCCGCAGCCATCCACAAACCCAAACAAACTTCAAAATTCACGCGACAGAGCCCACCTCGAGCTCCGACCTCTGGACTTCCCCTCGCAGGATTCCGTTGCGTCATCGCTTTTTTATACGGCCTCACTCGAACGTCTTCCCGACCTCTGGACCCTAGACACTTGAGGTCCATCTGAAGACTTGGGAAAATTGAAAAGGAACTAGCCAAGATCAAAGCAGCCCCGGGATTCAGCCTTTGAAATTCCGTTGTCGAAATTCCGTGCTGACTTCGCCGTTTCGGCAGCCTTCCCAAGTGGCTTTCCAAACCTCAGTTCCCGACTACGCAATGTCTCTTCCAACTTCCTGGGTGGAGCCTTTAACCAAAATGTACCCCAAATTCCTAGCTCCAGAATTTTGTCCTCGGAATTCCATGCCACGTTCGCCATTCCAAATGGCCATCCTAAGATGTCTTCCCGACTCCTGGACCCTAGTCCGTTGCCCGCCGAAACCAAAATTTAGGAAAAATCTTGGGCCCGAGCTTCTTCCGGATTCTGACCACCGGAATTCCCCTCTCGGGGTTCAGTTCCACCAGCGCCGTTTTGACGATGAACCCAGGGCGATTTTTTGACCTCCGATTCCCAATTTTCTGATCACTGCCTGGCTGTCCCGAGTCCTCTGACTGTCTTTGGAGACTATCCTCCAGATTTACTTCCTCGGATTTCCGCTTCAATTTCGCCATTTCCAACGGCTGATCTGTAGCCGCTTCCCGGCGACGGCAATCTGAGACTCGAATTCCGAGACCTGGATTTCCGCCTCCCCTGCGTCGTTTCCAACGACCGTCTTACATCTAATTCTCGACCCCCTAAATGAAGGATTGAATGACCTCCAAATCCAAAAAGATTTCGACCCACTTGCTAAAATTAGGTTTTCCTTCACACCAACCTTCAATTGACCAAATCCAACATCGGGAAATGCATTTGGGAGTTCCATCCTCAATTTTCCCTTTCAAGTGGCATTCTGCCAAGGGAATTCTGGCCCTAGGGGCCCAGATTCTCTGCATTTCTTTCTAACGATGAATTATCAAGTGTTATGAACTTATTGAATATGAATAATGATTACAAAGCTAATATTGATGTGCAGGGACTTGTCTGGAGCCGTTTTGATCATGATTATTTTTACTGATTCACGTCCCTTGTACAAGATTTATGGAATCCGATGTAGAAACTTCTGGTGCCTCCAAGGAGAAAGGGAAAGGAATAGCCAAGAAACCTCGAGGCAAGGAGGATAAGGACCTAATGAAGTACAAGTTCCAATGGGTCCCCATACAATCCAGAGTCACCTCTCTCTGGAGATATGTCATAGATACCAACATCGGCCAGGTCGATGTTAACGAATTCATACAAAGGGTTAGGATGAACCCCAAGATAGAAAATGCAAAATTGATAAAGAGAAGTGGAATTTCCAAAGCTGCAGGCTTCCCACCAGCCTTGGTGGCCCCAAAATTGGTAATGGCATGCATGGAAGCCTATCAGGAGGAGACCTGAACTATAGTGGACCGGGACGAAAATATCCTTGCAGACATGTCCCCGTCGGGTATAATGGCAACATTCCACATTCCTGCCTTTGAGAGCATGGAGACCCCCACCATGGAGGAATACAAGGAACTATGGGAGCAGGATCCCTTGGGATGCAAGAAGCTCATTAATTAGTATTGGCTAAAGGACAAGCGGGGTAGCGCTGGCAAGCTTCCTCAGGAGCTTTTTCATAGCGATTTTCTTCGAGGATTACCATGACCTCGTAACGTTGCTAAGCCGAGTGATGGGCCTTCCTGTGATGGCCTTCTTCCAAGAATGGATATTCTATTTCATAGAGCAGATTCTCCATGGCAGTGGGATCACTTTCTATTGGGGAGAGATAATCAATGATTGCTTCCATGAGCAGTTTACAACCGTGAAGAAGACCTCCAGGTTCTTCATGACCTCCTACTTGGTATATTCCCTCACTGATCGGAGGCATTATCAGGGATTGACGGTGGTACCCAGTGATCCATTGAGGGTGGAACTCAAGCCTTACGATAAATACCCTCAACTATAGTTCAAAAATTTCAAGAGAGATTACTATCAAGTGAATGATGCATTCATCTCACACATCATCCAGTCGTTCGGGGGCGACTTTCAAAGAAGATTATCTCATAGTGCCAAAGCTCTCCTCAAACAATATGCTTTCCTTTACATACAGTTCCCTAAGTTCACATACATTTGTGCTAAAGGATTCATGGAAAGACCGAACAAGCTGCCCCGGTATCCAAATGACCAGATCATTCTATTGGAGCTAACCCGACAGCTACGACATATTCATAACATCCTGAGTGATAAGCATTTGGCAGGCCCATCCTATCCCATTAACCTTGGTCAAGGGATGTATAAGATCCACACCTCCCAGTGCACAGGTTATTTAGAGAAGGAGCTGGCCGAATATAACTTGAAGCAATATACAGCCCGGCCCTGAATGGACCCATACGGGCACATCAAGAAGGTGCTAGGATGAGAGTATGCCCACCTCCACAATGTCAAAGATTTTTGGGCCAACTGCAAAGATGATCTCGAGGTACGGTTGAGGCACTACATGTGCATGACCGCCATCTATGTGCGAAGGATCAACCTGTGCCCGGTTCCTAACCAATTTGAAGAAGATGAAGACATGGTGATTGATCCAAGATACGATGCCATCGCCAATTTGCCACTGCCTATGATTAACTGGAATGAACCAGAGCTTGATGACATCAATTTACTCACTAGGCCCATTGAGATCTAAACAAGGGCATGGATCGACCAACAGTTGGCCCGACTAAGACAACGGGAGTCAAGGTGAACCACCTAGAAAGGAGCCCCAAGTACCCGAGTTGCTGCAGAGGCAGCTAAAGCAGAAGACTCCCACCTTGAAGGATCCCAAGGCAAGGTTGGAAGCCATCATGGCCAGAGCACAGATAAGCACCAAAAAGAAGGAGAAGAAACCAAAGGTCAGATCGAAGGTAACCATGGATGCCTCAGGATCAAGGGCGATGCAGATAGTGACACCAGTGGTTGGAGAATAGGGTATAATTTATAACGTCTCCACCATCAAATTGGGAGTGGCCATGAGGGAACAAAAGGTTGATCACCTCCAGGAGTCGATTGCCACAGTGGTACACCTTATCCAGCAGGATAAGATTTCAAAGGAGGAGCTCAAGGAACAGGTGGCTGATCTAACAACCTACATTCAATAGTGGTCATCCCCAGACGAACAGCCCACGACGTCATCGGCCCCACCTCAACTTTTGTCCCATGAACAAATGAAGAAATTGGAAAAAAGAAGGAACTTGGACAAGACTACGGAAAACTGGTTTCGGCAGGTATTGGACATAGGGAATACAGGCATCAATTTGGCTGTCCGGACAACAAATAAGTTCCTCGAAGTGCAAAGGACCCTTGAAGGCACAAGGCAGATCTATGAGGAGTTCCTAGGGAAGTATGAGGTAGCCTATCCAAAGATCGAGGCCATCCTCGCATTGCTAGGCGAGGTCTAGGAGAAGGACCTGGCCTTCAAGGATGGTAACCACTGGTTAGTAGATGTTTGGAAGTGGGATTTCAATCCCAAAAGGAAAAGGCTCGAGCAGATCACTGAGCGGATAGCACCAGACATCGAATGGGCTAGGGATTCTAGAGAAGAGTGCTCTCAGTACATCAAATTAATGACGGGGTATGAGCCACCCACAACCGAGATCAACCCTGAGAACATAAAGCCCCACTTCTTGAAAATCATGGAAGATGGGATGTCAGTCGAAGTCACCATGGACTTCATGAGTTTTACAGCCCGTGCCTTCATGCAGTCAGAGCTTTTCAGGGATAATGCAGCCAAGTATGAAGAGGACTAGAAGAAACTTGTCAGCAATTCCCAGGAATGGAGCTACCAAGTGCTGCGATCAGACATCATGGAGATGGATAAGCTCCAGCTGTTGATCCTGAACTTCGTAGAGTATGTAGCGCTGAAGAAGCGTGAAGGCAACCCTGTCATCGACGAAGAATTCCTCAAAGAATAGCTACAACAAAGGGCAAATAGCTAAAGGACAAAATTGCTACAGTGCTGTCACTGGATGACAAAATAGGGAAAAGACAAAATAGGTCTTATAAATGTAATATATTTGGGGGTAGGTGAAACCCTATTGTAAAGTGAATCTTGGCCACTCATTTTGTTTTTTGAAAACTATAAATAGGGCTCTCCTCCTCTCATTTTAGGGGGTTGAGTTGTTGTAAAGACATGCTGTTGAAATTATAATAGAAAATACAGTCAGTTTCTGGTGTATTTCTGGGTTTCTCCACATGTTTCATGATTCTTCTCCATTTAGCTAGAACTTTGCTTCAAGTTACTTTACTACTTTAGTATCCTTAGATTAACTTTGGTAGAATTAGTATGTTGTCTCTGGTTATGAAGATTGCTGTTGTGTGTATGCTTTCCCGTCCATACTTTTGGTCATTTACTCTAGTGTATGATTGTGTAAAGTTAGCCTGGACTTTAATATCATTACTGCTCGTTAAACTTTATCTTTATTCACATTCCCATGGTGAATGAATGATGAATATCTACAATCCTTAGAAGATAGCATAGGTTTCATGATATTGTGAAAATTCAGATTAAGTGAAATTATGTTTAAAGGAAACTGTCCACAATAGGAACCTCCATGATCACTGTTCATCGGTAGTTGCAGGTCCAGGAACCATCCTTCTTCCTCACCCCTTTTTTCCTTTCTTTTAGAAACAAATTGTGCTAAGGTTCGTTGCACATTGTAAAGCCAAACCCGACGAAACAATGGAGTCCAGGATTGCTGCCCGAACCTGCAGCAAAGTACAGTAATTCCATATCCATGAAACTCCATTCATAGACCCAATTCTCCTACAGCTTTGACCACGTAAGACTACCTTGTGATTCCAGCAAAATCACATCAAACAACTGATTTATCCCAAGCATCGTCATGACCTGACATCCGAGAGACCTTGGGATAGTGTTCTGCAATTTGATTGTGGAAGATTGTCTTTCAAGAGAGGTAATGCACCTACGTATTACTTGTGTTGTGAAGTCCATAAAAAAACCATCAAAAACTACCAAAATAGAAAATAAGATAGAGAAGAGTGTTACAATGAGAAATCCATCTCAATTTAATAAAAATTTCTACCAAAACATCAACAATACCTTCACAGTCTTACTAAAGAATTATAGACAAATTTTGCTCATTGCATCCATTAATCCAACACATGAAATATCACACTACACTACATAAATTTACACCTCACAAATCTACAATTAACATCATTCACATCACACACATCTATCTTTTCATCCCTCAACAATTCAAATCATATTTATACCATCTTCATCATTGAAAACATTCTCCAAGGTCATCTATGCACCTCAACTATACAAATTCAAATTATGTCAGCACCAAAACATTATTGCAATGGAAAGGAATGAAGGTGGACCACAAAAAACCTTAGCTAGGACCTAAATCCACTCATACATGCGACACCATGCTTCCACAAACATCGAAGCAACTCTACAATTAGTGTAAACAACCAAGGTCAGACAAACCTATGTAAACACCATTAATATTTAAGTACACACTTCCTCAAAACCAAAGGCAACTCATAGACCACACACCATGCTTGAACACGATCTAGAATATTTCACAAACACCTTGGAATCCAACAAATTCCTTCACAAAAAAATTCACCTAAAGAATGTACACACCCAGTACACTCAGGATAATTATACCATACAATGCAGCTCAATAAACCAAATTATAAAGCACCAAACCTCAAACAACTTCAACTAAAGAAAGAAACAAACACTATCAACACTCTTCTAGATTTGCAAGACCTGAAACTACTTTGTGGAGAAATGCAAAGAAAAACCATTTCTCCTAGACACCTCTGCAATACACAACTTCCTCTGCATAATGATCCAACACACCAAATTTTGAATGCAACACCTTTGAACACCTCTGATCAACATATCAAAACCACACAAGAAAATCTTAAACATAGAAGAAATGCGTAGCCAAACCAAAATGCTACTCTACAACACATAACACCACTACAACACACTGTTTCCTCTTTTTATTCAAATTTTCTCAAAAGCACTTGGAAACCAAGCACTAGAAACGCATCTTCAACCTTCCTCATCACCACCAAGCCAACTGCAACCTAGCAACTCAACCATACATCCATAGAAAAAATATTATCAAAGCAACACTAGAGGTTGACAATAGTAGCTTACTAATGACAACATAATACAACTAATCAAAGCATCATCAAAGACAACATCAAATAATTACCAACTGCTCACACTCTTGCAAAAATATCTTGCTTATATAGTTGACACCAATGACAACACATAATCTTGTTGACATCAATTACAACACCAACTGCACATACTTGCAACATATTTTTCCACTAACTTATCATATTTATGGCTGCTATGGAGAGTCAATCAAAACCATATTAATATTAAAAGAAAACCCAACTCAAATCATATGACTACCAGTTACAATTATCCTAATGAAGTTTCTTTTGCAGATGTTGAACTAGGAGTATACAAAAGGATTGATGAAATATTAGTTTCCTTTGTGGTGCTAGGAGTTAGTAATGGATGTGAAGGTGAAGTTATTGATCAGATACATAGGCCTAACCTTTATGAGTTCATTTAGAAGATGGGTAATGATAATAAGGTATTGGGAACCCAAGTATGTACTTCAAAATTAATACTTCCTAGCTAGTGCATGGTACACAATGAGCATCATTTCAAGTTTTCTTTCCCAAGATTCTTTGATGCTATTGAAATGATAAATGAAGAGGTCACAAAAATTAACTCTAAAGTCAATATTGAGGAAGTTAATGAAATAGAAGAATAGTATATTAGAGTCCTCTCATGTGGAGGAGGAAATTGTGACCAAGGAACATTAAGACCCTTTGAAAGTATCAACATGAAAGGAATTACAAAGTGAAGAATCAAAGAACCCACTAACAAAATATAAACACTCAAAAAGAAAGAACACATGTTCCTATGTTGAATTCTTGTGGATGCTAATATATGAGGATCAAAATCTAAGTAGGGATGTCGGGTTGTAGTTGAATTGATTAATTCAAAAGGGAAGGATTTTTTTTGCATCCTATAGGTTATAATTTACTTGCACAAACAACGTGGTCAAGTATGAAGCCTTAATAAGAGGGAAAATTTTAACACATGAGAGAGGGACAAAGTTGTTATAGGTGCAAGGAGATTTAGAGTTGATGATCAAAGAAGTTAGAAGTCAATATGCATGTCATGAAAAAATATTGAGTTCTTATAGGAACACAGCCTAGAGCTTGATAGAATCTTTTGATGCATTCAATATCCAAGCCATTCCCAAGAAAAATAATCAGATTGTAGATGCTTTATTGACTACAAGAAGTTCACTAGAGCCCATGGATAACTCTAAGTTAATGAGATTCCTAGTGGAATTGGTACTTGTTCTAGAAATCCCATACACCATAATTTTTTTAGGTATTTAAAGGCAATAAGCATATTTTAGACTATATCAATAAATCAGGTGTTTTTCAATCCTATATTATAGATGAAATAGAGAGATCCTTTCAAATTTGGATTTAGATGGAATCATAAAATTAAAAAACCCACACCCCTAAGGGGATGGTAATATTGGAGATATTTTTCGAGATGGTAAGTCTGATATTCATAATTTGCATAGTGATTAACAAGTAAGGAATGTTTTCATAGGAAATTCTTGCACCCCAAAAGAAATGTAAGGTATTATCTAGGCATTAAAAGATTACAAGGAAGTGATTTCATCAAGTTATGAATATTTAAATACCTTTGCTACCTTAGTCATTACTCATACTACCCATTTGAAATCCAATTCTAAGCTATTTAGAAAAAAACAGAGGCTTGTAAACACATTTCTTCAACCATTGATTTACAAAGAATTACGAAAATTATTTTCAATGAGAATCATATTCCAAGTTAGGAACTCAATCTAGATAGAAAACATTGTACTAGTTAGGAAGAAGAATTGAGAAATTAAAGTGTGTTGATTTCCAAAACTTGAACAAAGCATTAGGAAAAGATAATTATCCACTTCCTTCTTTGGATGAGGTATTGCAAATTTTTAATGGATATCAGATAATGTCTTTTCTTGATTGGTGCTCTAGAAATAGTTATCTAGATCATTGGTAGAGTTATATCAACAATATTCAATAAAGATAATTACCAATGATCCTTGGTACCAAGATATTGTCTATTATCTTCTAAACAATATATGATCAAAAATCTAAATTGTACTAAGAGGAGAGCATTAAAGGCACAAAAGTAAAAATTACATGATTAAGTTAGGAATTATCTAAAAAGAAACTATGAGGGTATTTATTTGAGATGCTTGGACATAGTTGAGGTAGACCAAGTGTGTAATGAAAAAACTTGGACAATATAATATTTAATATTATGCTACAAATACTTGATAATAATATACCTCTTCAAGGGGGAAACTTTTAATCCACTTCAAAGGGGATATTGCCAATACTCTTCAATAAGAACTCAATAATCAACATGATGATAATGAATAATCTGTACCTCCTATATATACCATACTAATGCCAAGAATATCACCTAGGTTGACTTAGAATACAACATATAGGCCCTAGATCGACCTAAATAACTAATAACATTGAAATAATGATAATGTGATTTAATTAAGAGTTAAGGTAGCCACACACAAACTACTCATAACCCAAGGCATGCTATAGGGTTAGGGGCTTAGAATATCCTCTCTCTTTACAAAAGCGTTGTCCTCAATGATAATTTTGTTCTTCTTCATCTCCTTTTTTTGCTTCCACTTCTTCTTATTCTTCTTGTTCTTGTTCTTGTTCTTGTTTTTATTTTTGTTCTTGTTACTTTTGTTTTGTTGCTTCTTGTTATTCTACTTCTTGTTCTTGTTATTTTTCTTTTTGACTACTTTTTGTTGTGAAGAATTTCCAAGAAAGTAATTTAATAATAAATCACACAAATAAAGTTAAAATACTCTTAATGTTTAACTATAACTTTCCAAGGCCCATATCATATTTACCCAAAAAATCCAAAAAATTAGCTTACTTTTTAGACTTGAGAAAAAAAATATTGGAAACTCTAATTATGCAATAAATCACTTATTTATGAACCAACTATACACGGTGCCAAGATCATGCTCTAATAACACTTGTAATGAAATAAATTGCACAATATAATATAATATAATATGAAATATGTTACAAATAATTGATAATAATATGCCACTTTGAGGGGAAAACCCCATAATCCACTTCAAGGAGGATATCTCTAATACTCTTCAATAAGAAATCAATACTCAACATGATGATAATTGATGAGTTCTAAAATTTCCCTCTTTTCCTTGTTTTAAAGTTTCACACTTCGCATGATATTTATGATGGTTTCAAAGACATTATCCAAACTTTCTTATTTATTTTAAGTATTAAAGCATTAAGGATGATATATATTATATTACTAAATTATTGTGTTCATATGTGAATGTCTATGAAATGTGATAGAATTTTATGTTGATTATGGTTATTAATGATGAAGAAGTTCCTTTGAAATAGAATAACCCCTGCAGTAAAGGATCTATCAACCTACAATACAAGGATTTTTCAACCTACAACAAAGGACTTGTAAACCCACAATAAAGTATGTATGCCAACTCACAACCAAGGAGATGATTATCTTATTTCGTAGATGATGGATCTAACGGTCAAAGATTGTAGAAATGATTTATTTATATATCATTCTATTTTTACTAATTTTTTCACTAGAATAGAGATAATCACGGAGAAAAGAAGATATTTGTGATAATGGTAGATCATGATTGATAAATATTTACCCTATTATGCACGTTTCCAATTATAACTATCTTATTTATGATGTAACGTCTTAATAAGACTATGATAATCTCACCTCTACGTGATTAGTTTTCCATTATTGTTTAGAATAATAATAAGTCATCTTCCTATATTTTTGGGGGAGTTGACATTTGTATACAATTTTTTTTTGAGTCCAAGAATAATCAAACTCTTGGGATCCTATATATGTGTTAGATCCTATGAGTAGTTGAGGATACAATGTTAGTAGTTTTGGTTATCAACACTTTTTGTCAATCAATACTTTGTTATCAATTTGTGTTATCTTTTCAAATTGAAATAAAGATAGATTTAGTCAATTACATGAAATTCTAAGTTAAGATTTGGTAGAGATACTATATAATCGCAACTACTCAAGCAAGAGCCACTTGAGGTAACTGCAATACTCCTTTTAGTTTATATTATTACTAACAGTAGAATGAATTGTTAGGATCTATTTATTGATTTAAGTTGAGTTGAGTAGTTAATTATTAATTAATTTTTATCAAAATTTATTTCAATTAGTTATAATATAATTGAGTCGTTAAATCACCGTCCTCATAAGAGTATTTACTCATAGAAATTGTGATACAATTAGGTTTTTTTCTAGATAAAATTATTTTTAGTTAAGTTGTTTCTAGATGAAGTTGATTTTGTTTAACTCTTATATATGTGATTGATTAGGAAAACTTAGAATCCTTAACTACATATAAAATGCCAACATCATCCAAGAAATTATGACTCCCTAGTTGATAAATTAAATATAGCATATCTAGGTCAATGAATTGCTTAATAAGAGATCTATTAGTCCATTGAGTTGTATGCATGCCTTTTTTACATCAATTTATTGAACATAGATGGAGTTATAATTTTTGGCACCATTGTTTATTATTAGTGGAAAAATAGGTTTTGAATGGACTCAAAACCATTAATGGTAGGTTTTGAATGGACCCAAAACCATCAGATTTTGAGGGGACCCAAAACCCATACAAGGAAGAACAAGATGCTTGAAGAATAGAGACAAAAACATCCAACAACAACATAGGGACTCAACCACCTAGCAACCAGCCAACAACCAACAGGCTGCCCAAAAAAGAACCAAGAATTTACATGACTCTTGAACCATTGGTTTTGACGGGACCAACAACCCACTACAAAAAGGTTTTGGTAGGGACCTTAAACCCAACCCTATATATTTTGAAGGGATCCACAACCCTATACAACCAGGTTTTGGCAGGGACCTTAAACCCAAGAAAATTGCTTGCAACAGCCAAGCAACAACACACCAATCCTTGAAAAAAATTAGCCTTTCCATATCACTGGTAAAAACAATTGAAACATTGATAAAAAATAGAGCCCCAACATCAGAAAAAACTGAGCCCAGAATGCTCTCTCCACCTCTATAGGAGAGGTCACCACCAATGCACAAGGTTCCAACAGTGTTCCACGAGACCCAACTATTCTCTCCACCTCTATAGGAGAGAAACCCAAGCTCATCCAGACCACCACAACCACCGCACTCCTTTTCCTTGAGAGTGAGCTCTGCAGAGAATGACTTACTTATCAATATCTCCACCTCCATAGGAGATAAAGGAAAGAAGTCAGACAAGCCATCATCCGCTCCCTTACAACCAATAGACAAGGATTGTTCAGCCCCCCAAAAACACTTCCAGGCTTTACCAATAGCATCCAGCTCCACCTCCATAGAAGAAAGGTCACCACCAGCCACATCCATCTCCCCCTCAATAGAAGATAGGACCACCTCTATAGGAAAAACTAGGGTAACCCAAAGATGCAAAAAATGTAGCACAACGAACAAATCCATGGATCCAAGGGGGAGGGGGACAAAATACCCCTCACCATAGAGAGACCCGAGAGTCATAAAATATAACCAAAGAAAAAAAAATGGTGCTAAGATTTAGAATCTCCAAGTTTTTGGTTTATTTATACATTGCTTTCTTAATTTAGAAGTTTTTATTTCCAACAATCAGGATCGGTAGAATTTTCAAATCAATCTTGAACTACTGAGTAATTATGCAGGAAAAAGTTATTAAGCTCAATTACTATTGCATGTGGTAGTAGAGAGATGCTTTAGGAATATTTCTTCCATCAAACGAAAATTAGGAAGAGTTAAGCAAAGACATTGATCCAATAAAAGAACCTACATCATTCAAGGAGTTAATTGAAGGAGTCAATGAAATATGAATACCCCTCACACCAAAAGATATTCCAAACTTTGGAGGAATCACTATAAGACATATAAATATAATGGTGGATGAGGTAGTGGAAAACCATGTTGAACCAGTTACGTTTGAATTCCTAATAGAAAATCGAGAGCATGTAGTTTCCCTAAATAACATACCACCTTTAGCTTTACCCAATTTTTATTGTTTGATCACATACGATCTTGATACTTTTTTGTTGGAAGTCAATTTTTTATGCTGAATTTATGACTACACTATTAATGCACATAGGATAAAACTCTTTCCAACCACATTGAAAGATGTTTCTTTGTAGTGGTTCATGGGGCCAGGTAGGAATGCAATCAAAAATTGGGAAACAATAAAGGAGAAATTCTTACAAAAATACCAAGACTACTATCATAGACAAGATATGAAAAGAGATGAAATCTTTCAAATGTCACAAGAGGACAAACCTCTTGAAGATTATGTTGAAAGATTTAATTCTTCCTCAAAAAGTCACACCAAAATAGGTTCTCTTTAGAGCCACTCAAATTATTATTTCTAAGAGGTATGAAAGAAGATTTTTTGGATTTACTAAACTTGATTGGAGCAACGAACATCTCTCAATTGAATTTTGATGAAATTTTCCAAATCTATAGAAACTATTCAAGATCAACCATGAAGAGAGCTAGGGGTTCTAGAGCTTTGAATTTCACCAAAACATCTATAAGTGTTTCTAAGGTGGAACTCAACAATGTTCTATCAAATATGAAAGAAGATATCATCAACCATCTTGTGACCTAGTTGGACACTTTGCATATAAAAAATAAAAAAGTAGAGGTTGCTCTCATAGAATATTGTCCACATTGTCAACAAAAGAAGGTAAACTACAAGTGTAAAAATATTTCTAGTATTTTCGAGAGGTAATGGAAACTTTAGTTTCACACCCTAGAAGATGGGGAAGGTCAAGTATTCTATATTTTCTAATGTAAACCCTAGTAGTAGAGACAAGGTATACCTCAAGAACATTCATCTTACAATGCTTCTTTTCTTGGGGTCAATTCAAATTTCCCTAATTGGAATAATCCACCCTAGAATAATATGCAAAATCAACCATGGTCAAATGGTCAATCATCCAATTAGATTCCACAACAAGGGATGTTGCAATAACAACCATATCAATCTCCAAATTATAATCAATAGTGGCAATCATTTTGAAACCCATGGCCACAACAATGTTGAGGAAACTAATAGTGGAAAAACCTATATGGAAGCTACCCAAAACCACAACAATCCTTGCAAAAACCATCCATCATGCCAAACTAGCCATACCTACCTCAACACAACCAAGAGCACCTCAACAACTTGCTCAACCTGAAGCAAACCCTAATAATAAGACTATCTCAATATGCCCATACTAATGAATCCATCCTAACCCAGCCTATGTGGTTGAGGTTAGTGATGTCCACCTACATTGAGGAAAAAAACTTGTCGAGCCATCATCTCCACATATTACATAACTCTGAGATTAAAAACCAACCATTAAAATTAATAAATATGTAAATGAGTAACCTACAAGGAACCACCATTCTCATAAAGGTGGAACACTCAAAAAATTTACCCTGAACTTGAATTTGACTTTTTGATTCAATTGAAGAATCTCTATTTCGAAATTCCTTTTATCTAAGTTATCAAGGATGTACCAATTTACACTAATACTGTGAGGGAACTATGCCTCAAAAATATAGGAAGAAAATAAAAGGACTCTCATACTGTCCACATTATAGGATAGTTGGTCGATATCATGTTGGGAAACCTAGCTGTCCCAAAATATGTAGACCTTGGTAGTCCTATTTTAGATGTGTAGATCAATGAAACACTCATCAAGAACATTCTGATTCATCTAAGAGAAACACTAAATGTGAATAGAAATAATAAAAATATTCAACTTATGGAGTTAAGACCTACACTTATATTATTACAATCGAAAGATAGGTCAATAGTCAAATTAGAAGGTATCATTGAAGATTTAGTCATCACACTTGACTCATGGGAATACCCAACAAACTTCATGGTCATGTAGCTTAAGGCCAACCTAAGTGGATACCCATTAATCCTAGGACAACCATGTTTGGTAACAATAGGTTCCTTTATAGGATGTAGCTATGGAAATATGATCATTTCCGATGGAAATATAACAAAAACTTCATCCTCTATCGACCTTATTCTAACTTGGAGTAGCCTATCTGGCCAAATTTGGAAGATGACGACCAATACTCTCTCTAGAGACTCATGACCATTGAATGAAGCCCAATGGTAAATATTCAAGATGAGGATGAAATTATTGCAAGCATTATATAAAATTGTTATGGATTGGACTCATAGCAAGACCAATGTCTAGCATGTTTAAATTTTCTATTGCATAATATTCTACCCATTCCAACCTCTAAATATACTTCACAATTATTCCATAAATTACTCCCACATACTTGTAGCCTTAATCTATCATTACTAGATGTTTCTTCTATCATGACTTTAGTAATACCAATAGAAATATCACTTGGAAAAACCCTTAATGTCAACAATCAATTGACAATATCCCAATAGTCTAAATTGCTTAGAATGCTACAAGCTCACACATCAATATTTACTTAGGATTATCATGAAATAAAAGAAAAAGATCCTAATATATATGTGCATAGAATATACATCAATGAGGGATACAAACTAGTAAGATAACCCTAATGAAGGATGAGCCCAACTGTTAGAGATATAGTGAAAACCAAGTTAAAAACTGTTGGATGCAAGATTTATATATCCAATATTAGACAATCGATTGGTTTCCACATTAGTAATAGTACTCAAGATGGGAGGTAAGTGACAAGTATGTGTTGGATATCTAGAAATAAAAAAACCAATAGGAAGGATCATTTCCCTTTTCCCTTCATTGACTAGGTGTTAGATTCATTGGCAAGGAAAAATGTTTTTCTTTCCTACATGGGTTTAGTGGCTACAATCAGATTAAAATCGCTCCTGAAGATTAGAATAAAAAAACCTTTACATGTCCATGGGGTACCTATTCCTACTTAGTCTTGCCATTTGGACTATGTAATTCCCCCACAACCTTCCAAAGGGATTCTTTGAGCATATTTTCAAATTTTGTCATGATTTTATGGAAGTATATATGGATGATTTCACCACATATGTAGATTCTTATGAAGAAGCATTACCAAACTTGGAGAAATTCCTTCAAAGGTTCCAAGATCATAATATATCTCTTAGTTATGAGAAAAGTTTCATAATGATGGAGGAAGGAGTGGTTTTAAAACACTTTGTGTCAAGAAGAGGAATTGAAGTGGATCCTAATAAAATCAAAGTAATCTCAACCCTACTTGTCCTACAAAAGTAGAAATATGTAAGAATTTTTCTTGGACATGCAGGATATTACAAGAGATTCATTAAATATTTCAGTAAGATATCAGTTCCCCTATTTGTCCTACTAAGGAAATTGATTTTGAATGGAACCCTACCTATCAAGGAGCCTTTGAAGCTCTTAAAACATCTCTCACAAAGATACCTATTTTGAGAGGACCTAATTGGATAGCTCTTTATCACATTCATACATATGCCTATGAATTTTCTATAGGATCTATTTCAGGACAAAAGAAAGGAAATTTGGAGTATGATATTTACTACATAAGAAAAAATCTGCAAGATGTTGAACTTAATTACATTATTACAAAGAAGAATCTATTAGTTGTAGTCTATGCAATTAAGAAATTCAGACACTATATCATTGGATTTCCTATTTTCGTTCATATTGTTCATAAAACAATTTGATACTCAATGAACAAATTAGTGGTTGGTAGACACCTTGTTAGATGGTTATTATTGCTATAACAATTTGAATATCACAATTATGGATAAATAAGTCAAAGAAAATATGGTAGTTTATTTTCTCTCCAAGCTAAATATCAATACAAAAGAAGCAATTGTGGATGACTATTTTTTGATGATCACGTATTTTACTTAACAATTAACACACCTTGGTATTTATACATAGCAAACTATTTATTTGCAGACAAGACACCCCCACATCTTTCACCAAGAGAAAGATGCCATTTATTTGAACCTAACTTTCCATATTCATGGGTGGTTGGCTACCAATTTTACATAGGACCTAATAATATTACATGAAGGTGCATACAAGAAGATGAAGTTTATGATATTCTTAATTATTGTCATGATGAGCCTTGTGGAGGGCACTTTGCATCCAAAAGAACAACCCTCAAGATCTTAAATATTGGATACTATTGGCCAAATCTACATAAATATTTAGTTAAACATACAAGAATATTTGATTACTATAAAAGGATGGGTACACCTAAAAAAGTGATAAAATGTCCCTGTAGACACAACTGGCAATTGAACCTTTTGATAATTGAGGCATTGATTTCATTGGACCATTAGACACAAAACCCAGCAATAATGAGTAAATACTAGTATGTACTGACTATCTAACCAAATGGGTAGAGGTTAAAGCCTTGCGGTTTGCTAGATATAGCAAAGTAGTAACATTCTTATATGATAAAATCTTCACAAGGTATGGAGTTCCTAGGGAGATAGTCACAAATTTAGGGACACAATTAACCTTAGATATGATTGCCTATCCAGTCAAAGGAATATAAGATCAAACATAAGAAATAAACTCCTTACCACCCACAATCAAATGGATAGGTTGAGGTTACAAACAAAGAAATTGAATCCATCTTAACCAATATAGTCAAATCACATAGAAAGGATTGGGTAGCAAGGTTACCAAAAGCTATTTGGGCTTATAGGACAACTTGGAAAATAATCGCATGATTAACACCATATGAATTAATATATGAGAAATATGTTGTCCTCCTTATTGAATTTGAACATAAAACACTCAAAACAATGATGCAACTTGGAATGGATCTCTCTAAAGATCAAAAGGAAAGATTCCACCATCTTAATGCTCTAGATGAGTTAAGGATGCAAAAATAGAAAATCAAATGACATGACTAGTACATCAAGACTAAAAAATTTCATGAAGGATACTGAAAATTGTTGTATGATTCAATATGTAAGGACCACAAAGGTAAATTATAAATGAGGTGGTTGGTTCCTTATGATTTTTTTTTTTCAAAATGGAGTACAATTAACCGTGATTAATCTAGACATATTTTCTTTAATGGTAAATGGATACCATCTCAAACTCTACAAAAATCCATTGCATAAAGATGAGTTTATACAACACTTGTAACAATAGTTTGCACCATCATAAACATTACCAGATTCAACATTGATCAACTCACATGAAGAAACCACCAAATCATCCATTTCCATATCTATAGATGAGCCCACCATCTCGCTTATTGATATTATGTAGGTGCGATTTTTAGTAAAAAGATACATGCACACATGTTACACCTCAAATAAAATTAAACAACTGACAAAAGACATTATAGATACATGCATCAATGTTACCAAAAATTTCTTCTCATGAGACCTATAGCAACAACCTCGAGGCACCTACTATAGGGACTTGTTTTACTACTATTTGTAGCCACCACCTAAAGATAACTTATACACTCAATGTAATCAATATCGCTTCCAACTGACATCACTATCATCATATCTACATGCATCCACTCCAATTTTGTTGTCCAAATACATGCAACACATTATTCTACTCCAACTCATTTCCATGCATGTCACATCCTTTCTTCCATATCCATATTTTTTGAGACATGCATCATAGCTCACTTGGTTTCTTAATACGATGAATTCTATGTAGTCACATCCATTTAATCCCATCATCACATATTTTTCAACTGATTGATTATTGACATCCATACATATCAAATCACACATTTCACCTTTCCCATGAATATAGATATTTTAGGTACTTCTCACATTATTAACATTAAGTGACATTAACTCTATTTTTTGTGATTTACATTCATGGAAAATTTATTTTATAATATATATACATCCACAATGTTTTAAAAATAACTCCATTTGTAATTCCTGAATACCTTTCTATTTAAGGATAAATCAATACTTTAAGTTGGGGGGAGGATTCCACATTAATTGTAATACGTGAAAGATATTTGGGACATGCCATGCTAAGACTTGTACTAAAAAGCAACTAGTTAATTTGCATATATCAACAATTTGTTTAGCATGAGAAACCTTTGGTAAAAGGAATTTACAACAAGAATAGAGAATTCACAAACACAACACTCATAAATATTCAAAAACGTAGGAGATAAGGCATACCAATAGAAGGTTGAAGAGGAATTCATTAGAAGAAGGTTGCAAAACTATAGAATGGGTGGATATCATTAGAAGAGAACCAAATGCATACACATCATTGTTAGAAGATCAAGATTGCTTGCCTATTTCTCAACAAGTAGAATGGTTGGATTCTTTCTTTAACTAAAAAAATATGATGAGGCTATGACACATCAATTTTATAGGATGTTTTTAGAACAATGGAGTTATGGTAAGAGATTTGAGAGGGGATGCCTCAAAAATGACAATTGAAAAAGTCTCCAAACTTCCTACAATTGGGGAGGAATTTCAAGTTAGAGAAAATGTCATTACAACTTGAACCAAATTTGTGCAGCTAGGAGAGGAATTGGATTCCTCATCCTAAGGTACCAAATGTCTTTCCTTACCTGGGTTATGGGCATCTATAGGTGTGTACATAATTAAGCACTTAACATGTGATGGTAGGAAATCAATGTTGTATACATTACATTTTAAGCTATTAAGTCATCTTCACATTCAAAGGCTTATGAATTTTCCGAATTTCTCGTATCATACGCTAAAGAAAATGTCAAATGAATATAAAACAAAGAGAAACTAGTCAAATTTGTATCATCATTTTTTAGTTACTCTATTGATAAAGATAAACCTTAGTACCGAATTCCTATATGTTCCTTGGGAAACATTTCTAGCATGCAATAGCATAAATGATGGACCTTTGAGGCCCAAGCTAGCCAAAGCAAATAGGGCTTGGGAGGTGAATGAGCCACTAGTAGAAGGGGAAGAGGAAAATGTAACATCTTCCCCACAAGTTACCTCACCTACCTACAACAATGATGCACAAGAAGAGAAGAAGATGCATGAAACTCAACCTACAACCTCTAACGTGAAACCCACAACAACTCTATAATTTGAAGCTCTTGTTTCTAGAGAAAAACCATTCCATGCCAAAAAAGTGTAAAATAAAATGTACAAATTCCTCCTCTATAACCCAAAAATAACAAAATGGAAAATTCATACTAAAAGATGGTCACGCCGCCTAAAAGGAAAGAACATTACATGAGGAAAGATCCATTACCAACAAAAAAGGGGTTATTATGATAGTCATAAACAAAATCAAAAAAGGAGAATTTATCTATTGATAAAGAAGAATCAAGGTGCCTACAATTTATGTGTCTCGACATAAGTTCAAAATTTGAATATGAAGGATATCTATTTATAACAAGAAAAATAAACCTCCTAGTAGTCCAGTAAATCAAGAGGAACTTGTCTTCTCAGTCGAGTCTAATGAAGATCTATATTTGGAGGATGAAAAGGAATTAATTCTCAAAGATAAAGAGGAAATTAATGAGTTGCATGAGGCTCTTCACAAAATCAAAGAATTAAAAGAGTAGTTAAAAGGGTACCAACAAAAAGAAATAGGGTTGGACAACAAAGTCAAAGAGTTAGAAAATCAGTTGTAGGCTTATCAATAGAAAGGGATAGGCTTAGAAAAATTAGCTCAATTGGACATCATCAAAATAAATAAGAAACCCCAAGTCCCGAGCAATAGAACAATTCTCCAACATCACCTACAACCCCAACTCTAGTTACTCGAGTTAAAATTATAGGATAAAATGGAAGAAATTTATCAGCTACAACAATGATGTAATAAAGAAAAAAAATTACAATGAAGCATCACATAAATTGAGAAGAAAAAAATAGAAATTAAGAGATTAATGTTGAAAATTAAACAAATATCTAACATGACTATTCAGGTCATGATATGTAGGCCACTTGCTAGGGTTTATGCCCTATTCCTACATGAACAATGTTTTAGTTTCTAATTTAGTAAACTAATCAGTGATCTTCCAATTTCATTATCAACAAAAACATTATTTTTAAAATCTTATCGAGGAGCCACCCTAGACATGCAAGATCAACTATGTGAATTTTATTTGCATGATCTGGTTGTTCCATATGAAATTTTATGGAAATAACTAATTTTTGAGGGAGATGTTTAAATAAATGCATTAGCCTCATTCATTCAAAATGAAAATCAAAGAAGCATATTACAACAACATCATTATGAAATGGAGAAGTCACTTCCCCTCAAAATTATAACAGAGGTAGAGGACCCTAATGAGGTGGTAGATAAAGGGATTAAATTGGTATATAAACCTAGGGTGGAAAAAAATCTTGCAATATAGGGAAAGATAATATAAAATATTTAAAAGGGTTGGCATCTAGAGTAGGAAAATAGGCACTCATATACTCTCAAGACATATGGAACAAGCTGACTTAGGAATTAAAAAGGAAAGAGCCCCACTCTATTTTTAACAACTTAGCATCAATCATATGGGCACAAAATTACATTAGGGATTCCCTTGAACACAAGATTACTTGGTTTCCTTTGAAATTTCATCCTTCCCTTCTCCTCTATCCAATTCCACATTGGTCAAGAAGGAGGGAAGTGTTGGTGTTCCAAATCAACAGATCAAATGAATCCTAAAGAATAGAGAATTTCTTATATTCAAACTCAAAGATGGATTTGGCCAATTGATAGGAAATGGGATTAGAACACATTTCCCCTACACTTTAGGCTCTGTAGGACCTAGGGGGGTGAATATTTAGAAACATCTAAAGATTTAGACACACAATTAATAGGATGTTGCTTAGCAGATAATGCTCTCACAGAATTATGCTAAAAAACCTAAAATATCACTCAATATTGGCTAATACATTGAGTGAATTTCATTAGCCAACATGGAGAACATGGCAAACACATAACCCAAAATACATAATTGAAATGGTTTTTTGATTTAATAATTTGGGACCAAACTGAAAACAACAGAAGCATAAAGATTGACCAGTGCCAAGAAGAGGGCTATGGAGTCATACAACCAACACTTCATCCTACAGTGTTAAACATGTTTTGAAGGTCTCTGAAAATGCTATCACATTATGATAACGGGACCACTAAATCTTTATCTAGCAACCATTCTTACAAATCCACCTGGAAATACAATACTCCTGTCATATTTGTTGAAGCAATTACACTATTCCCTGAACAATAGGCAATAACAAATGCAACTGACATTCATTAAAGAAATTACATTATTCAATGAACAAAAGGAAACAACAAATGTAACTCAGATGCAACAAATGTGCATTAAAAAACCCAAGTAATCTTTGATTATTGAATTCAAAAGAGTTTTATATCTCAAAAATGGAGATAATTATCAAACAAAATATATTGATGAAGCTTTATTCAAAACACAAGACACCTCAGATTAATCGACTAACAATCATATTCCACCATAGCTTTATAATCTACCCAGAACTTTTGCTTGCCTTGCAGAGCTTTTAGAAAATTGGAACCCTTACAATGAGAAAAGAATGAGAAGAAATAGAAATAGAAACATCCCTAGAACTGATTCGTTGATGTCATCTGGAAGCTCCATCCACCGTTAATCTGCAAAAAAAAAATCCTCTCTCTTATCTCTTTATTTGCAACAAACTTTGCCTCTGTTTTTGTCTTTGCTTCAAGTTGTTCATCAATAGAAAATTTCCCCATGTGAAGAAATTCGCTCCACTTTACCCTGCTGTGTGAAAAAAATTTGCTCTATTCATCTGTAAAAATATCTTACCCTTGCTCCACTCCATGTGTCCTGTAGTGAAAAATTACTTTGTTCTCCCATGAAAGCTCTTTTTATTCTGCCCCTGTTTTGCTATAGAAAATCACCTGCACTTTACACTTTACCTCTAGCAATTAAATTTTTCTAACTTTAATAATGAGGCTTTGATTTATCTTCAATCGGCTGCAAATTAATTTTCCCATGTCACTTTTATCTCACACTTACTTTGCATTTAAAAAACCTACCCAATCATAGTTTTTGTTTCTGATAAAGTATCACGAGTGCCCTTGTATTTTCCTCACATTTTAAAATGGTGGGGAATTTAAAAATATTTCATCAAGGCTAGGTAAAAACACTTTACCCATGTCTTTGCACTTCATTATCTTCCAGCAAAGAAAAGTGTTTCTCATTTTTATTGAAAAGGGGGAGGCCATTTTAGTCTTTTATTAGGCCATAAACTTATTTACCCATGCCCACAATACTTTAAATGTCTCATTTAAAATAATTTCCCTTTAATAATGAAAGCACCAAACAATTATTTAGTAACATTAAAACCACCATTTAAAAACCCTTTTAAATAATTTTCTATTGTAACTGCCCGGACCCACCAAGGCATATCGCACACCCCACACATCCCCCTACTATTGTCATCCTCATCACGCGAGGTCCACGATTTTCGGTAGGGATTTATTCACAAGGCCAACTTCATCTTGGTCATTCGTTCCTTGCTTTTCCCTAATGTTTCTACTTTGCAACTCATGGCAGAATTTTTTAGGCTTGTTGCCCTCCATCATTTGGCTCTTCACGTTCCAGCTCAAGTTCCATGGTCTTCATGCTTTGATGGATGTCTACAACCTATTCCAAACCCCCCACGTCATGCTCTACCAATTGCAGTTGCTTGAAAGTTTCCAAAGATCTTGTCTATGTTGCTCCACTACTACATAGACTCTTTCTCAAGCCCGTGCACTCCTCTAAGCAACATAAATGGTCGCTACATAAAAAATGGGATCTCCTTGAATCAATTTTGATGCATTTTTATTGTGAAAATTTCCTCCTTCCTCAATCTGGCGTGGGTTGGAGAGATGGTAACACTGGTTAAGGAGTGGAATGCAACATTGCAGCTTCCAAATGCAGTTGCTCAAAAGTTTATGAGGCATTTTCAACAAATCCAATATGTTTTACCAAATGCGAATGGCTCTCCTCCCATCAAAGTAAAAGGAAATAGACCAAAAGCACAGGTCGTACAAAACACTCAATGAGTTTCATCCACCTTTAGTCATGTCCATATTCAAACAATACTCAGTTTGATCTTATTCGAGCCTCTACCCTGGCATTATCAATCAGCTCCACAAAAATACCAAAAGGCCATCCACTATGGTCGTGATGAGGTTCATTCAAGTATTTAGGATTCACTTCTTACCAAGCCTCGATTTGATCTGTACCTGAGTTTTCTTGTTAATTGGCAAAGGTTCAATGCCACTATAACTCCCAAGTGTCTGATCCCTTCCACATTTGCTTAAAATTTCCTCTGAATGCCTAATTTCAGAACAAAATGATGAGACAACTGTCCTTGGTGTGAAGGTTTCTTGCTTCAACTTGCACATCTCACAAGACCAACAAGCCTCTCCATCAGAATCAGGCTTTCCTCAATCAAAATTAGCCTTTGTAAGAGATTTTCTTTCTCACTATTATGTAACCATTCAAAAACCCGACAAGATTTAAATAATGTTTTGACTTCATTCCTTGGTAACCCAAGGGAAACACCACCTAGCTCTAAACGGGCTCTGATATTTATCATTTATATTTATTTCACCAAGGTTTTTACTTTGTCTCAATTGGCTAGAAACCTCATCTGATTGTGTAACATATGTCGGGTCCCCTTGTGGGCCCAAGTAAAAAAAAAATCATTTTCAAACAAGTTTTATCCTTAATTTGTCTTGTGGAAGCCTTTTGAATGCATATGAGGTGAAAACAGGAACTGGGTTGTCATTAAAATCTATTTTCTGACATATTTGCACAATAAGCAAAATAGGTCAAGCGGCCTCGGGAATCACCTTGGGAAACTAGTCAAATGACCTCCCAGAGCCATGAAAACTTGTAGGAATGTAGTCATTTGATCCAAGAATGGAGTTCAAAAGACGGTTCATAAAAATGAATCCTGAGGTGAAAGATATTAAATGCCAAAGTTGCCTAGTTAAACTTTTCTGCATCTGCACTTGTTCAAAACCAGTTCGGGCTCACCAAATTGCCATCATGAAAAATATCAAATCAACTCCTAGTGAGCTACCACTGAGAACACAAGCTCATTTGGGATCAATGAATGAGTGTGCAAGAGGTATTTACTTGAATCATTATCTGTCATGAGATAGTGAAGGTCAGAGTTGACCACCCTGATAGGTTTCAAAAAATGTAGGTGCAAAACTGAACAAATTGCGTTTTCTTTTGGCCTAGTAAAAATAGAAAATTAGATCATGAAGCTCTGAAACTTGACACAGGAGTACATTTATGTGGGGAATGGAGAATAACAATCCTTTTGGCTTGAAAATCAACTATTTGTGAAATACAAGCCTGAACAGGAGGCCACTTTGCAAAACTGAAAGTTTGCAAACAACATGAAAGTGTCAAAACCCTCCAGCTTCGCTTTTCAAAACCCTGAAAAAACTTATCGTGGGAAGCTAAAAATTGACATACATGTTCACATATGTCACATGAGTGGGTCCATCAAGAGGTTTGGCTTGAAAATCAACAAGCTCCGAAATATGACCCTCCAAAGTAGGTAATTTAGGCAGATTTTTAGGTGCACTTTTGAGAGTGCAGAAGCAAAATATGGGCACTTTCAAATTTTCAAAATTTGAGAGTGCCATCAGTGGCTCCGACTGGGGATGTATGCCCCCTATGGGCATAGCAAGAATCCAGATCTCTAGAGAGTAGACCAAATGCTGAGTTCGTCAAGTGCTCACAAACTGCTCCTTTATTCATCCTTGTTTTCAATTTCACTTGGTGACCCGAGGTCACCAAATGAAAAAGGGGAGTCAACTTTTTCCCCTATCAAACACCAATCTGTTAAAGGAGTTGATCTCCCTTAACCCATGTTTTCCTCTTTCACAGTACAATAGTATGAGTGACAACATCTTTGCAAACATTAGTATTAGGTTTCCTTCACACAAGTGGAAACTTGTTCCTTGTTCAACTTTGTCATCAAGTGGCAACCAAATAAAATAGGCCACATCACTGCCACTCTCTTTATATTATGATTTTGCATCGAGTGGCAACACTTGAAACTAGTGATCAAGACCAAATAAGAACACAGTCCTATCACATTGACTAACAACTTCATACTGATTATGCTCAGAGGAAATGTCATGCCTTAAAAACAATGTGCAATCCTCATGTGTGTTGAGCAAAGAATCCTCACTCATTTGTAACTCTTTCAATTGGATTGCATCACAAGTGACTTCGTCATTATCCCAACAACACAATTCAATCATATTACCATATGTCTCAATGTCCTTAAAACAAGATTTATCAACATCTGCATACCCATTGTCCACACTCAAACCATAACACTCAGAAGATGTATCAGCATCCCAAATAGTGTTTTCTACTTCAAGCTCATAGACAAGACTGTCAACATTAGTAACATTATCACAAAGAGAAGCTTCAAATACAAGTTCATATGACTCCAAACTTTCATTTGCAACAAACTCATCATAGTGAGTGTCAAAAACACATTCATTATTGCAAAGACTATGACACTCAACATTATCTCTTGTTGCTCCAACATGAAAATTTGAAGTATACTACCCATGAGGAAAACTATGAGTTGTAGATCCAAAACAAAAGCGGCCTCATATGCATCCATGTGATTGACACAATCAAATTCTTCAAGTGCAAACTCATGATAAAAAGTGTCATTAGTTGTACTAGCATTTATCTCTACATTTCCACTATCGTGTACAACTACATCAATGCTACCCTCATGCAAATAGTCAATGGTAACTTCAAAGTCAGCAAAAGAAGTAGAAGAAGGTAAAGCATCAAACCAAACCGGAGTTCCTAATTTATCATTATCAACATATGCATGCTCCTCATAATCAACTACTTGAAATGATTCATCTAATGAATCCCTTGCATACATATCTTCTTCTCCATTCATACTGCTGCAACAATCAGCAAACCTACCTTCTTCAATGTCAAACTGAAAAGCATCAATGGTTTCTTCATTGCAACTTCTCACAAATGATTGCTCTAATTGAAACCCATTGCATAACTTGTCATTTGCAGCTGATATACTGAAATTCTCAGAAGCATCTCTCAAATCAGAAAGCTCCTTTGTCTCATCATGAATGCTTGCATCAATGCTACATTTAATACTTGTAAGATTAGTATGACCAAGTGCATCATAATACTGTTGATTACATACTTCTTCTTCAAAAAGAATACCCAATTCATATCCAACATCGTACAATAGTGAGGATTCATAAATGTTGTCATCATTTTCCCTGTTGAAGTGCTCTTCACTTGAATAAATCAACTCTGCATCCTTTTCCTAAAAGGACTCATAATCACTAGGGCTGCAAATAGAATTGTAATCATCTTGATCACCCATACAATAATTCTTTTCAACTGGCTGCAAACTTCCATTTACAACATCATTGTTCTCTTCATGAAGACATGAAACCCCAAAATTAGCATGATCTTCAATCGTATATTCAAAGTCCATAGATAAGAAAATACTTTCATTATCATCTACATCATTGCAACCTTCATTTGCTATAGAAAATCTGCTCTCTGTTTTTGCATTTTTAGAGCAAATAGAAGAAACTTCACATATTTCATTTAACTCAACATGACCATCATGGCTGCAATATTCATCCAAGTACATTTCTTCTGTATGTTGTTCATTAACAACATCCTCATCACCAAATGATGCATCACTCTTGTCTTTTGTTATACCATCATCATCTATGTGATTAAGTCTTGAAAAAGTACCATCACATAATTGAGTTAGGAGATTATTTCCATATTTATCTATCATTTCTTCAATTATTGAAAGCCATTGATATAGGCATTTAAGGCTAGGGGGCTTCAAGTGAGTTGGCATAGTAATCCAACTTGGCTCACAATTCACACAGAACACATTGATGCAAAATGATTCAACGGGCCTTTCTGATTTTGGTATATTAAGCATAAATTTCATGAATCTATCATGAAAGCCATAAGGGGATTCATCTTCAAACCTTTTCATATCACACAAGCATTCTCATTATATTCTTCTTGGGTATGTAGATTTCTTTCTTCAGACAAGCATTCATCATTCACTATTGACCCTTCTTCAAAATAATCAAGGAAACATATTTTGAGCTTATGCCATGAATGTATGGAATGCATTGGAAAGCAAGTAAACCAACATTTAGTAGTATCTTCTAAAGTTCTTACAAAAAAATTTATGATAGCATCCTCTTCTTCAATTTGACAGTCTTCTATCACATCAAGAAAACTTTGTACATGTCTCAATGTTGATTCTTCGAAATCTCCTCTAAACTTAGGAAAATACTCATTAATTCTTCTTCAGACAGAATGTGGGTAACCCTGGATTTTACTAAAATCCTGAGGGTCATATATTTCACTTGTGGTTACCTTTCTTTGGGGACATGGTTGTGCTCTAGGCATGTATTTGCAAATGAATTTTTTCCCTCTACAAGTATTCAATTCAAATATCCTTTGATTGCAGTGCTCAATTTCACTAAATGAGGGAACCAAAGTTTTCTCCTAAGACATTCAAAAATGGTTTTCACACAATTTTCTCGAAAACCTAAGGTGAAGAATACCTGGAAATGTTGCAACTTCTGCAAATTATCTTCCTGACTGCAAATATTCGTAGATCTGGAACTGTATTCACCTCTTCATCAGGTTCTTTTAACGGAGTCGCCACCACTCTCCACATAGGAATGAACTTCAAATAATATGAAACCCTTTTATAGATAAATTTCTTTCTGAGTTCATTTCACCAGCAGAGCACCACAAATCATGAAATCTTCAGGTTCACTGCAACAAATTCTTTCTCCAGGTTGGAAATCCTTCACTATCTAAACCAAATTAAGATTAGCAAATAATATGACTCCGTGAATTATCAGTCTGCACTTGGAGATTCAAAATTCTTCTGAGCAGATTCACCATTCTGTTGGTGACTCGGATGGGCAAATAAGAGTCCACAATATCCAATCTCTGGTTACAAACTGGTTTGAAATTTCAATGACTCTTAAGGCAAGGTGATCTTCTATTTGAATTTCTTCAAGTTACTCCCCAACGGAGTTGCCATTTTGTTGGTGTTCCAAATCAACAGATCAAATGAATCCTCAAGACTAGCCAATTTCTTATATTCAGACTCAAAGATGGATTTGGCCAACTGACAGGAAATGGGATTAGAACACATTTCCCCTACACTTCAGGCTCTGTAGGACCTAAGGGAGTGACCCTTTAGCAACATCTAAAGATTTAGACACTCAATTAACAGGATGTTGCTTATCAAATAATGCTCTCACATAATTATGCTAAGAAACCTAAAATATCACTCAATATTGGCTAAGACATTGAGTGAATTTCATTAACCAACATGGAGAACATGGAAAACGCATAACCCAGAATACATAATTGAGATGGTTTTTTGATTTAATAATTTGGGACCAAACTGAAAACAACATCAACATAAAGATTAACCAGTGCCAAGAAGAGGACTATGGAGTCATACAACCAACACTTCATCCTACAACATTAAACATGTTTTGAAGGTCTCTAAAAATGCTATCACATTATGATAATGAGACCATTGAAGCTTTATCTGGCAACCATTCTTACAAATCCACCTAGAAACACAATAATCCTATCATATTTTTTGAAGGAATTAAACTATTCCCTGAACAATAGGCAATAACAAATGCAACTGACATTCACTAAAGCAATTACATTATTCAATGAATAGGAGGAAACAACAAATGTAACTCAAATGTAGCAAATGTGCATGAAAAAACCCAAGTAATCTTTGATTATTGAATTCAAAAGAGTTTTATATCTCAACAATGGAGAAAATTATCAGATAAAATATATTGATGAAGCTTAATTCAAAACACAAGATACCTCAAATTAATTTACTAACAGTCATATTCCACCCTAGCTTTACAATCTACCTAGAACTTTTGCCTGCCTTGCAGAGCTTTCAGAAAATTGGAACCCTTACAATGAGAAAAGAATGAGAAGAAATAGAAACATAAACATCCCTAGAATTGATCTATTGATGACATCTGGAAGCCCCATCCACCATTAATCTACAAAAAGAAAAGCCTCTCTCTTCTCTCTTTATTTGCAACAAACTTTTCCTCTATTTTCACCTTTGCTTCAAGTTGTTTAGCAATAGAAAATTTCCCCATGTGAAGAAATTGGCTCCACTTTACCATGCTATGTGAAAACAATTTGCTCAGTTCATCTGTAAAAATATCTCACCCTTGCTCCACTCCATGTTTCCTGTAGTGAAAAATTACTTTGTTCTCTCGTGAAAGCTCTTTTTCTTTTGCCCCTATTTTGCTGTAGAAAATCACCTGCACTTTACACTTTACCTCCAACAATTAAAGTTTTCTAACTTTAATAATGAGGCTTTGATTTATCTTCAATTGGCTGCAAATTGATTTTCCCGTGTCACTTGTATCTCACACTTACTTTGCATTTAAGAAACCTACCCAACCATAGTTTTTGTTTCTGAAAGGTGAAAACCTTTAACTATTTTATTGGGCTGATAAAGTATCACCCGTGCCCTTGTATTTTCCTCAAATTTTTAAAATGGTGGGGAATTTAAAAATATTTCATCAGGGCTAGGTAAAAACACTTTACCCATGTCTTTGCACTTCATTATCTTCCAGCAAAGAAAAGTGTTTCTCATTTTTATTTAAAAGGGGGAGGCTATTTCAGTCTTTTATTGGGCCATAAACTTATTTACCCATGCCCATAATACTTTAAATGTCTCATTTAAAATGATTTCCCTTTAATAATGAAAGTACCAAATAATTATTCGGCAACATTGAAACCACCCTTTTAAATAATTTTGTATTGTAACTGCCCAGGCCCACTAAGGCATCTCGCACACCCCACACATCCCCCTGTTGTTTTCATCCTCATCGTGCGAGGTCCATGATTGTCGGTAGGGATTTATTCACAAGGCCAACTTCATCTTGGTCGTTTTTTACTTGCTTTTCCCTAATTTTTTTGCTCTACAACTCATGGCAAACTTTCTTAGTCTCGTTGCCCTCCATCATCTGGCTCTTCACGTTCCAACTCAAGTTCCATGGTCTTCATGCTTTGATGGATGTCTACAACCTGTTCCAAACCCCCCATGTCATGCTTTGTCAATTGCAGTTTCTTGAAAGTTTCCAAAGATCTTATCTATGTCGCTCCACTACTGCACAGACTCTTTCCCAAGCCTGTGCACTCCTCTAAGCAGCATAAACAATCGCTACATAAAAAATGGGATCTCCTTGAATCAATTTTGACACATTTTTATTATTAAAATTTCCTCCTTCCTTAATCTGGCGTGGGTTGGAGAGATGGTAACAACAGTTAAAAGAGTGGAATGCAGCATTACAGCTGCCAAATGCAGTTTCTCAAAAGTTTCTAAGGCATTTTCAACAAATCCACTATGTTTTACAAAATGAAAATAGCTCTCCTCCCATCAAAGTAAAAGGAAATAGACCAAATCATAGGCCGTACAAAACACTCAATGAGTTTCATCCACCTTTAGTCACATCCATATTCAAACAATACTCAATTTGATCTTATTCAAGCCTCTGCCCTAGCGTTATCAATCAACTCCACAAAAATACCAAAAGGCCATCCACTATGACTATGACGAGGTACATTCAAGTATTTAGGATTCACTTCTTACCAAGCCTCGATTCAATTTTTACCTGAGTTTTCTTGTTAATTGGCAAAGGTTCAATGGCACTATAACTCCCAAGTGTCTGATCCCTTCCACATTTGCTTAAAATTTCCTCTGAATGCCTAATTTCAGAACAAAATGATGAGACAATTATCCTTGGTGTGAAGGTTTCTTGCTTCAACTTGCACATCTCACAAGACCAACAAGCCTCTCCATTAGAATCAGGCTTTCCTTAATCAAAATTAGCCTGTGTAAGAGATTTGCTTTCTCACTATTATGTAACCATTCAAAAACCAGACAAGATTTAAATAATGTTGTGACTTCATTCCTTGGTAACCCAAGTGAAACACCACCCAACTCTAAATGGGCTCTGATATTTATCATTTTACATTTATTTCACCAAGGTTTTTACTTTGTCTCAATTGGATAGAAACCTCATCAGATTGTGTAACATATGTCGGGTCCCCTTGTGGGCCCGACTAAAAAAAAATCATTTTCAAACAAGTTTTATACTTAATTTGTCCTAAGGCAGCCTTCTGAATCCATGAGGTGAAAACAAGAAATGGGTTGTCATTAAAATCCGTTTTCTAACATATTTGCACAATGAGCAAAACAGGTCAAGTGGCCTTTGGAATCGCCCTGGGAAACTAGTCAAACGACCTCCTAGAGCCATGAAAACTTGTAGGCATGTAGTCATTTGATCCAAAAATGGAGTACAAAAGACAGTTCGAAAAAATGAATCCCGAGGTGAAAGATATTAAATGCCAATGTTTCCTAGTTAAACTTTTTTGCATCTGCACTTGTTCAGAACTAGTTTGGGCTCACCAAATTGCCATCATGAAAAATATCAAATCAACTCCTAGCGAGCTGCCACTGGGAACACAAGCTCATTTGGGATCAATGAATGATTGTACAAGAGGGATTTACTTGAATCATTATCTGTCATGAGATACTGAAGGTCAAAGTTGACCACCCTGATAGGTTCCAGAAAATGCAGGTTTAAAACTGAACAAATTGTATTTGCTTTTGGCCTGGTAAAATAGAAAATCAGATCATGAAGCTCTGAAACCTGACACGGGATTACATTTATGTGGGGAGAATGGAGAGCAACAATCCTTTTGGCTTGAAATTCAACCATTTTTGAAATACAAGCCTGAACAAGAGGCCACTTTGCAAAACTAAAAGTTTGCAAACAACAAAAAAGTGTCAAAACCCTCCAGCTTCTATTTTCAAAACCATGACAAAACTTATCGTGGGAAGCTAAAAATTGACATACATGTTCACATGTGTGACATGAGTGGGTCCATCAAGAGGTTTGGCTTGAAAATCAACAAGCTCTGAAATATGACTCTCCAAAGTAGGTCATTTAGGTAGATTTTCAGGTGCACTTTTGAGAGTGTAGAAGCATAATTTTCAATATGGGCACTTTCAAATTTGCAAAATTTGAGAGTGCCATCAGGAATAACAAGATAAGTTGGAGGAAGTTAGATGACAAAGAATATCTGCACAAAAATAATTCTACCTAAAGCAAGGAGAAGGAATTATTGACCCTATGGACTAAAGAAACACTGCATTACAGTATTACCAGAGGCCTTGAATTGCTTGTGGACAATAAAAAGGCTAATTTGGGGAAATGACGAGCCTTGAAATTTCCCTCTTTTCCTTTTTTTAAATTTTCACACTTCTCATGATATTTTTGATGGTTTCAAAGACATTACCCAAACTTTTTTATTTATTTTAAGTACTAAATAATTAGTGTTGATATATATTATATTACTAAATAATTGTGTGCATATGTGAATGTCTATGAAATGTGATAGATTTTTATGTTGATTATGGTTATTAATGATGACGAGCTGCTTTTGAACTAAACTAACCCTTGTAGTGAAGGATCTATCAACCCACAATAACACTCCTTGTACTTTAGATTATTACTAACAATAGAGTAAATTGTGAAGTTGTATTTCTTGATTTAAGTTGAATTAAATTGTTAAGTAGTAATTAATTGTTATCAACAATTATTTCAAGTAGTTACAACACAATTGAGTTTTTAAATCACTTTCCTCACAAGAGTATTTACCTGTAGCAATTGTTATATAGTTAGGTTTATTTCTTCATTTTTTTTTTCAGTTAGGGTTGTTTCCAGATGAAGTTCCTTTTGTTTAACTCTTATACACATGACTAATTAGGACAACTTAGAATGCTTAAATGCATATAACTGCCAACACCATCCAAGAAATTATGATTCCTTGGTTGATAAATTAGATGTACCACATATAGGTCAATGAATTACTCAATAAGGGATCCATTGGTCCGTTGAGTTGTATGCATTCCTTTTTTGCATCAATTTATTGAATATAGATGGAGTTAGATAATAATAACTAACCTCTACCTCCTATATATACCATACTTATGCTAAGGATATCACCTAGGCCAACTTAATAATAACATATATGCCCCAAGTTGACCTAAATAACTAAATAAAACTATAACAATGATAATATGATTTAATTAAGAGTTAATGTAGTCACAAGTTGACTACTGAGAACCAAAGACACATAATAGGGTTAGGGGCATAACATAGTGATGATAAATGCCATGAAAATTTTGGGACATGACATGGTTCAGGAGATGCTATTACATATTAGATCCTTAGAGAAATATATTATTGGCCTCAATTATTCAAAGATGCACATTAACATGTGAGAAAATGATAAATATGTTAAACATCTTCTCATAGGAAAAGGAATCCTTCCATGAATTATAACTAGTTTATGAGGTAAGACTATTTTCCCAACGAGGCCTTGGTTTTATAGGAATAATCCATCCAAACTCTTTTGTTAGGTATAAGTTCATCTTGACAACCACATATTATTGTAAAATATGGAGTGAAGCTCAAGAATGTAAATATTGCACTACAAATACTATAATCATATTTTTAGAACATATTATCACCAAGTTTGGAATTCCATTCGTTCTAGTATGTGATAATGGACATGCTTTCTCTTTTGTTAAATTATTACAATGGAATTTTGTGTTGCAAGTGCGAAGGTGTTGTCATTGGTGTCAACTGTTTAACTAGTTTCCAATTGATTGTTTTCATCATTGATGTCGTGAATGATGGTTACTGATTGTATATGTTGAGGATATTTAGAAAATTGTAATAAAGAAATATTGCGAGTGTTCGGTGTTTTCTTCAGATTTTTCTCTGAGATTTGCTACTATGCTAATGAGGATATGAGGTATTATTCATGATTTTTGGAAGCTTCTATATCAATATTTTGGGTTTCTAGATCATTGTATAGTGCGATTTATATTCACTAGTTGTAAACTGTGCTTTTCTGTGTATCTGGCTGAGGTCCAGAAGAAATGTTTTTTCTCTGGATTTATTCTTGTTAGAGTCTTATGACTTGCAATTCTCAGGATAAGTTGTTGAGGTTGTGTTCAAGTTAATTTTTTTATTTGGAAAGATTGGATTGTGCTAAGGTTGTGTGTGTTTAATTAATTTATGTGTTTTATACTCGTTTGGCCGACCTTGTGTTTAACACTACTCACAAAGTTTATGAAAGCGTGTTGAAGCATGTGTTTGGATCACCCTCATTCTAATTCCACCGTAGAATGTCTTAGCACTGACCTAATTTGAATTTGTAAATACAAATGATGTGGCCAACTTTGGATGAGTTTCAAAGGTGAAGGTGGTATAAATATAAGTTGAGATGTTTATGATGATGGAATGCAAGAAAGATAGATGCAAGATAGATGTGAAACAATGTGTACATGAGAGATTTTGAGTAGATTAGTGCAAAATCTAATTGCGAGTTTTTGGAAGTAGTGAGCGTGTACTCTATCATTCAAGCATGTTTGCAAGTGTGTGAGTGAATTGTGGTGGAAATCTCTATTGCATTGAGATTGTTTTCTCTTTGTAAAAAATATCTCTTATCTTCTTTGTAATTTTGTGGTAGTGAGCCCTCTAGGTGGTTAACCCTTGTTGGATAGTGAGTCTTGATCCAAACATTAAGTCCTATTTTGGGAGTGAGCCTTCTCTAGTAGCGAGCCTTTGTATTCGATTTTGATATTCTCTATATTGTGAGCTAATCCTCATCGTGGTTTTCTCCCTTATTGGGTTTTCCACGTAAATCTAATGTTATTGTGTGCGTGATTTTTTTAGTTTCTACTTTTGTACTTAATGATTAAATCACATTAACAGAGTAAAGTATTTTTGAATGATAATTCATCTAATCTCTGGGGGGAGGTCTTAAAGGTTAAAATTTGTTACAACCAATTCACCCCCTCTCATTTATCTTGTTCAATAATTTGTATCAGAGCTTGGTTCCTTGGAGAAGAGATTAACCACTTAAGGAAGGTTCGGGATGGCGAGAAAGATCACTATTGAGTGTCCTATGTTCGATGGGAATAATTATGCCCTCTAAAAGAAAAACATGGAAGGATATCTGGAGTACTATGGATTTGATGTTGAGAATTCTTACAAGACTACTTACACTCCTACAAATGGTCTAAGTACAACCGATGAGATCAAGGCACATGAAGTGAACAAAAAGGAAAAGTTTATTCTGAATAGTCTTTCACATTTTGAGTTAATCAAAGTTGCAAATCTGAAGATTGCTAAAGAGGTTTGGGATGAATTGGAAAAGATGCATGAAAGAGATGAAACGGTCAAAGAAGTAAAGTTACAAAATTTGGAGGCACAATTTGAGCTCCTGCAGATGTCTAAAGATGAGAACATTAAATTGTATGTACAAAGAGTGGATGAGTTGGTAGGTGGAATGCCAGGACTTGGTGCTATAGTGGATGAATCCAATATTGTAAAGAAGATTCTTAGAACTCTCCCTGATGTGTATAGTGAAAAGGTATCTACTATTGAGGAATATATAGATTATAATACATATACTAAAGATAAGTTGTTGGGTACTCTAACATCTTATGAAATGAGAAGCCTAGCCTAGGAAATGGATCGAAGACAAAAACTGCTTTTAGGGCTACAAGAGATGGAGATATGGATGAAGAGAACCTTGATGAAGTATAAGCTAACTTTGTAAGAAGAATGAAAAAGGGCTCTGGTAAGTATGAAGGTAAGTTACTCTTTAAATGCTTTAGTTGTGGAGGAATTGGTCACTATGCTTGTGGATGTCTGGAAAGAGCTAAGAAGAATAAACATAGATTAAGCAAAGAAAACAAAAGGAAGATGATTAAGAGAGCATATTATATAATTGAAGATGATGGTATTTCTAAATAAGAGTTTGATTATGGAGATTTTGATGATAATGAATGCTTGTCCTTGGCTATAAAATATGAATCTACTCATGCTAATACTAAAAGACAAGTGAAGGAAATTCCTCTAGAGAAAGATGAAGATACTGTGATCTCTACACTTCATGCTAAACAAGAAAAGAACTACTGGGTTGTTGATAGTGGCTATTCACATAACATGACCGGTGATAAGAGTAAGTTTTTTAAACTTGAGAAATACGATGGAGGCTTAGTTAAGTTTGGATATGATACTGGTGCTAAGATTTGTGGGATAGGTTTAGTCATTTTTTATGGCACACATAATACTGATGATGTCTACTATGTTAAGAGTTTAAGGAATAATAATTTAAGTGTTGGATAGATGTGTAGCAAAGGATATAATCTTGTATTTGAGGATGAGATATGTGAAATCAGGAAAGGATCCAAAACATTGATTGTTGCTGGTAAGAAGTTTGAAGGAAATATTTATCAACTTAAGGGTGTTGATGCACATTGCTTTATGAATTAGATTAATGATAGTTGGTTATGGCACTAGAGAATGTCACATGAATTTTTATAATATGATGAGAATCAATGTAGTATAAGCTATGAGAGATTTATCAAGGATTACAAAGCATGTTAATGTTATTTGCAAGAATTGTCAATTTGGAAAGTAAGCTAGAAACTGCTTTAGGTCAAAGGAACAACCTACTACCAGACTAATGGATTTGATTCACACAGATCTTTTTGATCCTACAAGGGTGAGAAGTCTAAAAGGTGAAAGATATTTTATGCTTTTGATTGATGATTACTCTAGATATACATGGGTTACTTTTCTTAGAGAGAAATCTAATGCATTAGATAGATTAAAGGCATTTAAGGCTATGGTTGAGAATGCAAAAAAATTGAGAATAAAATGTTTGAGGTCTGAAAAAGGTGGTGAATTCACCTCCAATGAGTTTAATATGTTTTGTGAAGTTCATGGAATAAAAAGATAGTTATCTTCTCCTAGAACTCCTCAACAAAATAAAGTTGTTGAAAGAAAGAACATAATCATTCAAGAAACTACTAGATCAATGATTATAGAGGCAGGTCTACTGAAAGTTTATTGGAAAGAAGCTATTCACACTGCTATTTATGTGTTCAATCAAGTTCAAGCAAAATCTAATAGTACTAAGACCCCCTACAAGCTATGGTGTTGAATAATTCCTACTGTCAAGTATTTCAAGGTATTTGGAAGCAAATGTTACATCAGGCGAGATGAAGAAAACCTAGGGAAGTTTGATGCTAGATGTGATGAAGGTATCTTTCTTGGATACTCTACTAGAAGAAAAGCTTATAGATGTTTCAAAAAAATACTGAGAAAGATTGTAGAGAGCACAACTGTCAAGGTTGATGAAGCATTGGAGAATTCAATTGAAGTTGATGGATATGTATCTGATGAACCTGATTGCATAAGAGTAGAAGAAGTTGTGGAAGAGCAGGAAAAGAAGAATGAAGAAGAAGAAGCTCTAGTGGTGTCCCCAAAGACACCTAAATATGTGTAGAAAAATCATTTAGAAAGTAAAATAATTGGAGATAAGAGGAAAGGAGTATTGATAAGAAGCGGAGTTGTTGTCGATGAAATAAAACTGTGCTTACTTTTTGAAGTTGAACCAAAGACAATGAGTGAAGAATTTAATGATGAGCATTAGATGAAAGTGATGAAAGAAGAACTTATGCAGATTGAAAAGAATCAAACTTGGGAATTGGTCCCTAGACTAGCAGAGAAAATCATAATTGGATCAAAATGGGTATTCAAAAACAAGTTGAATGAGAATGGGGTAAACCCAAAAAAGTGGTTTACAATTCAAATGAGGAAGGAAAACTTGAAAAAAATGACCCCATGGAAAAAATTTACATTTTGTGGGTTCGAAAAAACCAAAAAAGGGTTCACGCGAACCCATTAATTGCATGTACAGAAAAAATTCGAATGAAAACCCCTTTTGGGAAGGGGGTTCGAGCGAACCCAGCTTCACTTGAACCCCCGAACCCCCCATTTCCCTGATGTTTGATAAAATTCACAAAAAAAACATAAATTTTTCACTTCAAATCTTGATTTGAACACGAAAATGGAGGAGACTTAATAAACCCAACTGGAATCAGGTAGTCCTCAGAACGAGCTATCCAACGAATATAATTTTAATATGTTTTGGTTTTATTATGTATTTGTTTTTTTAGTTTTATTAAACATAGGTTTTTAACCGAAAATGAAGCTCTTTGTTCTGCACATGTGGAAAAATAGAAGATTATCAAAAAAAAAATTGAAAAATATGTGTGCACCAGATATTGAATTCTTCGATCCAACAAAAAAAAATTGAATTTTGATATATACAAAAAAAGTTATGCGTTATACAGTCGCGCTATGTCTGAATTGTAATTGGTTTGACTTTGAAACTTGATTAAAGAAAAAATATTCAATAAAAATCTATCTAACCAAGTGGAAGCACTAGATTTCGGAGTTGCAAATCTAAATTCGAAAGAATTAGAATTTTATCCTTCATGGAAAAAAAGTTATGCGTTATATGGTGAGCGTCACTTTTTAAAAATGTTGTTTTCTGAAAAAAACTAGTTTTCGAGGGAGATGGAAAAAAAAGTGCAATCTGATTCCAAAAAATTTGAAAAATATTTTTAGAATCTATAGACAAAATTTCACGAAACTTTAGTTTGCATCATCTTCAAATTCCTCACGGTTTAGCCGCTATAGGTTCCCGAAAGTGAAGATTTAGTTAAAAAAAATTATTTCAGTGTCCAATTTGGCCACAAATTGTAAACCACTATTGTGGGATCACCCAATGGATAAGTGGATAGAAATAAATCAAGACTTGTGTGTAAAGGTTACTCACAGTTGGAAGGTATATATTTTTAGGAAACCTTTGCTTTGGTGGAAAAGATGTAATCTATCATAATGTTTTTAGCATTTGTTGCTCATAAAGATTTTAAATTTTACCAGATGGATGTTAAGTCAGCATTTTTGAATGGTGATTTAAAAGAAGAGGTCTACATAGAACAACCAAAAGTATTTCAGTTGTCAGATCAACCAGATATGGTTTGCAAATTGAAGAAGGCTTTATATGGATTGAAGGAAGCAAGCTCCTAGAGCTTGGTATGCAAGGTTAGACAAATATTTGATTTAGCAAGGTTTCAATAAAGGTACGACAAATAGTAATTTGTACTTCAAAATTGAAAATGACAAAATCTTGATAGTGGTTGTATATGTTGATGACATTATTTTTGGAGGAAATGAAACAATGTGCAAGATGTTTGCTGAAGAGATGCAAAAAGAGTTTGAGATGTCTATGTTTGGTAAGTTGAATTTCTTTTTTGGGTTACAAATCAATCAAAACAGACAAAGGGATTTTTATTTCACAGTCAAATTATGCAAGAGAAATGTTGAAGGAAGTTTGGGATGGATGGTTCCAAACTGGTATACACTCCTATGGTGACTGGCTACAAATTGAGTAAAGATGATGATTCACCTAAGGTTGATCAGAGAAAATATAGATTTGTGATTAGTGGATTGTTTTATTTAACTACTACTACACCAGATATCATGCATGTAATTTGTCTTGTGGCTAGATTTCAAGAAGATTCTAGAGAAACACATGTTGCTTTTGTTAAGAGGATATTCATATATTTGAATGACAATTCGGATTATGGCTTATGGTATCCTAGGGATATTAATTTTACACTAAGTGCTTATACACATGCATATTGGGCAAGTTGTGTTGATGACAAGAAAAGTACGAGTAGTGGTACATTCTTTTTTGGTTGCAGATTGTTTTCATGGTTAAGTAAAAAGAAAGATCCAGTTTCCTTATCCACTATAGAGGTTGAGTATATTACTACAACATCTTGTTGTACACAAGTTTTGTGGATGAGACAGACATTGAAAGATATCAAAGTAATGCATGATGATCCCACTTCTATCTTCTGCAATAATACAAGCATAATTAATATTTCAAAGAATTGAGTGATGCACTCAAGGACAAAGCATATATAAATAAGGTATCACTTTTTGAGAGAAAAGGTTGTGGAGAATGAAGTAAAGCTTGAGTATGTACCTATGAAGGATTAGGTTGCTAACATATTTATTAAGGCTCTTCCTAAAGATAATTTTGAGTATCTCTAGGAGAAGTTAGGGGTTATTGCCCCTCCTTTCTTGAACTAGATGCATATGGAGATGCATCGGTCAGGTGGGTCTATGGATCTATCTTTCTTCTGGACTAATATTGGTGGCTACGTCTCAGGGGGAGTAGGTAGTGTCATGTGTCGTCATTGAAAGAGTATTTTTTTCTTAATTTCAAATGGGAAATCAATGTAAAACATCTTTTTCCTTTCCCATTGATGTCAAAGGGGGAGAAAGTGCCATGTGAAAAAGTTTGTCTACTAAGGGGGAGGAAAGTACCATGTGAAAAAGTTTGTCTACTAAGGGGGAGAGAGTAAAATCATGGAAAATGTGTTCAAAGTTGTGTTTTCTTTGATGGTTTTTCACATCATGTGTTGCCATCAATGACAAAGGGGGAAACTATTTCAAGTATGAAAGTGTTATCATTGATGTCAATTGGTTAACTGATTTCCAACTAGTTGTTATTTTCATGAATGATGGTTATTGACTATATACGTCGAGGATATTGAGAAAATTGTAATAAAGAAAGATTGCAGGTGTTTAGTGTTTGCTTTGGGTTTTGCTCCAAGATTTTTTGCTATGCTAGTGAGGATATAAGGTATTGTTCATGATTATTGGAAGCTGCTATATCCAGATTTTTGGTTTTTGGATCATTTTATAGTGCAAGTTATGTTCACCAGTTGTTAACTATGTTTTTCTATATATCTAGTTGAGGTCTTGGAGAAATGTTGTTTCTCTAGATTTATTCTTGTTAGAGTCTTATTTGTTTCTCTAAACTTATTCTTGTTAGATTTATTCAACAATGTGAGGAGTTGTTGGTTGAAAGAAGTCCATCTAATAATCGGACCTTGGGGTAGCAAGAGGAGTGCAAGTGTAAACTTTTTATGGAATTTAAAAAGATTGATGAATGCTACCATAAGCACATACATGACATCAAACCTTAGTTGAATGACCTAGAGCTTGAGGAGGATCTGTTTCAGGCTGAAATTGAGCTTTTTTACTCATGCTTAGACATTATGCCAGCATCTTTGGAGGAGGATTTTCTAGAGCAACAAAAGCAAGAGGTGGTAGCGGCTGTACTCCCAAATGAGACACTAGTTTTGGAGCAGCCTAGTCAACAAAATGAAGAGATAGATATTTCTAGTCCCTCTTGTGCCACCAAATCAAAGAAATCAATTTTGGAGTAGGAGGAAGGATATGGTCTTGATGGGGCCAAGATATTATCACGAAGTTGATTTGCATAATCTTAGTTGGTTGGAGGAGTTACCTTTCTATTATATAAAAAAGCTTGAGGTTGATGTGTTGTTTGAAAGTTTGTTAAGTGAGACTATCTCATAGTTTGAGCATTTTCCTTCCTTCATTGAAGAAGAAAATCCTAATTCAAAAGGTGCCTCCTTGAGTAATAATGATGATTTTGAGCCCAGTCCAAATTTTACTATGAGCCTTCCAAGAGTTGATAGTTTTGATGAGTTATTAGCTACTCTAAAAGAGGAGGATGACCAATTGACCATGGAGGAGGAATCAACATGGAAAGATATCATGCAAGGTGAAGGTGATGCTGCTATTCCTGATCACTCAAATTGTTTTCTCTCTAGTCCAAAGCTTTCAAGGGGATTTCCAATTAGGCATTTAGCTTGGTTGGAAGCCAACAAGGAGAAGCCCCATAGTAACACTGGTCTAGAGCATCAAAGAAGGAATCAATTTAAGCATGACCAGTCCACATGTTCACTTGATCACCGTTGGTTTTCCAATCAAGAAAGGTGGGTAAGTGACTATATTTTCCTTCTCGGAGAGGTGTTGTAGCATTTTTTTGAATATTTGATCTTTCCCTATCTCTTTTGGTTGACCCACAAGCTTATAGAGTGTTGCAGATTACAAAGAAGGAGCGGTTATTTTCTTGAACCAGTTAATGGTTTTGTTTAGGAAACCTTTGTTCCTCAATTAGTAGGTTAGGTTAGTATTTTTTTGCTAATAAGTGCTCAAGGCACATTTATTTCAGTTGTTTTCTTCCCTAAGTGTTGTTGCACATGTTTTATGGCCACCAGGGCCTTGTAGTTTCTTTCAGTTGGTTTTCTACTATTGTTTGGAGTATTTACAGTTGAGTTTCATTATTTTTTGAGTTTGAGAAGGGGCAGATTTCACTCCATGCCCAATGAATTGTTTAAGGCAATTGGTCTATATGCTTAGCAAGCAAGCATTCAGCAGAAATCGCCAGAAATGTTACCAAATTTTCACCTACAACTCAATTTGGTAGAGCTGAAATAGTTTATTTACATTTAAAGGTGAAGAGTATTCTAATGTTTCTACCATGCTTAACCATTTCATATTTAAAGGTGCTTAAAAAAGAAAGAGTTCATTTTTTATTGTGCAATATGTTGCGTAAGAAAAGAAAGAATTCAGTTTTTCATTCAATGCTTTACAACATAAAGGAGACTACATGAACACAAGATATAAGATATTGTTTTAATTCAATTATGTAATGATTCATTCATTTCACAATGTTTCATCAATGAAATATACACAAGTGTTGTTTTTTTATTCATTGAAAAGAAAAGAGTAATCAAATGTCCCACACAAGCCATGGGAGTAGCTGAACTAAAGCAACATAGAAATATTCTATACATCTGAAGATGGAAGTAGTGTAAAGAGCATATAAGAAAAAACATATCCATCATTGTCTGATTAGAGTCTTGTGTTGGTTGTCAATGTTGCCTACTTCCCCTCGCTCCTGATCTTCAAGTGAACCTACACCATGATAAGAGAGTTTGTTAGAGCTCTAGATATGAATCTCATTATGTTCCCTATCTATATAAATATAACATATGCCTATGATGCTTTAAATCAGTTGAGAAAATATTAGCTATTAAAGAGAGCCTGAAAATAAATCATAGGAGCATTGAGCTTCACTATTTTTTATCTAACATATTTGTTCACTATGCAAGCATAGGTGAAATCATGTTGCTAATTCATTTCTATTGACATCATAGCATTTGGTGCAAAAATGGGCTCCCACAAGGGTTGAGCCTAGCATCCTGTCCCTAAGTTTCAAGAGGGGAATGAGATAGGAAAAACACATTCATATTGCTCAAATCAAAGCCTTTCAACTGAAGGAGTAATTCACAAAGTGGTTGTAAGAACCATTGACGCATTGATCATTCATGACAATCAACTCAAAAGTGAAATGAAGTGAAGATCACAAATGAGAAATGTGCTCATTTGAATGCTTACATAAAATGTAGAACATAATTTAAATGCATCATTTCTTCATTGAAGGAATCTTGTTTGCAAACAAGTTTTCATATTGTCATATCTTATTGCTGCAATGTATCAATATTTTTTGTTGTTTATGTGTTTGAAGTATATACTTTTAGGTTACAACCACCAGGAAGTCAAAACGTAATGAAAAACAGTGCTTACACATAGGGGACAAAAAGGAGTGCATTATTCACAAAGTGCTAAGGTGGAATAGTCACTAAGCATTCATTACAAAGTTCATAATGGTGGGGCAGCATCATGTGTTTATCAATACTTGAAGGAGTGAAAAGGTATTGGAAGTGCACAATTTCAAGAGAATGAGTAGGCAACAATAAGGTAAAATTGATAAAGTCATAACACAAAGGACAAGGACTCACCTTCAATAATCTATGTAGTATATAAAGATCATTATAAATCTGCATGCAAATGTGGAGGAACAAACATTCTAAAATAAGCATACAATACAATGAATGCAAACCTTTAAAGTGCAAGCTACCTCAACATAAGAAAAAGGGCATGTTGTATCATCAGAGGGACGAATATAACAAAATATATAGAAAGAAGTGCACATGCTTTGTGAGAAGGGGTTTGGAGGGTAGAGAATTGCAAACCCTCAAGTTTTTGGAAACCCAAATAAAGAGAAAGAAGCTATAGTGCAAAGTGAGACTGCGGCCTTCCATGGAGAAATTTTATAGTTTTTTAGTTTCTTTCCATGAGAGTTTCAAGCATAAATTCATACAAGAGGGTTTCATTTGTGTTTATGTTGAAGGAAAGCTTTCATGCCCATGAGAACAAAATGGGGCCTTAACAAATAAATCAAGACCATCATCATTTACAAAAAGATGAAAAAACACCCAGAATGCACAATATTTTCAAGGTGGAGTGTTCAAATACAAACCCAAATTTTACAAATCTCAAGGCTTCGAATAAAGTTACTTTCTTTATTTTCTCATAACAATGGAGATGTAAATCATGGGTTGAGCGACAAATGCTTGTGTAAGGAATTCCTAAGAGCATATAAAGTAGACTGGCAAAGTAAAATCTAGATTTATGTGTTAAATGTCAAAGTTTTTTGCAAAGAACCTAAAGGGTCTATGTTCTAGTTATGAGGCCGCAAATTTTCATGGAGAGAGAAAGCAGGAAATCTTGGTTCTTTTCACAAAAACCCATAGAGCACACATGGAAGCCAAAATAAGAGATAAAGGTTTCTCCTATAGAAAAGAACGAAGTGAGATGGAGCTTAAATTTCATTCAAAAGGATAACCCAGAATGTGCAAATAAAACCACCGCTCATGGTGTTCTTTAGATTTTTATAAATAAAAAGAATGAAATAGGCCAAAATTCTTTTGCAACCAAGAGCTTACCTTGCGGGCTCGATGAAGATTTAAATATAATACATAGAAAAATCACCCAAATGATAACTCCTGAAAGTCCTTAAGATTGGCCATGAAACACAGAAGGAGGAGTTTATCAAATATGAAAGCAAGATGCATCAAAAAAATAATAGGGGGTCGTGGCTACAAGGCCATACAATGTTAAAAAAAACACAAAAAATGTCAAGATTTTTGTGTCACGTGTGCAAAGAAAGCTTACCCATGTATTTTCCTGTGAGAGATCTTCGTTAAAAAACTCTCAAAACAACAAAAGAATGAAGGGTTCAAGCTCAAACCAGAAGCATTCATGGCGGCGCATTGTGTAGAGCTAAAGGGTTTTCCAAAGAATCGAGATGCAAAATGAGAGTTGAAAGTTAGGGTGTGACTTTTGTGTTAGGGTTTCTTCTTACCCTAGATTGGTCAACTCGGGTATTTTTTTCCAATGTTTTAAATTTCTATGCAAAATATTAATACCTTGTGGTATCATTCGAGTCTTTTCATATTTTGCATACTTTGGCCCCTTCTTTCCTAGGTCAAGCCCTTTTGTCATGATTTTCTTTCTTTTTTATGATTTTTGAGAAAATCATATAGTCTATGCCTTAGTTTTATTTTATGATTTTTAAAGAAAATCAAAATGCCTAAAGGGGGATATTATACTTTTGCAAAAAAATGAGTCTAAACTATGTCTATAGTTTCTATTAATTGCTTGCAAAGTTGTCAAAAGATCAAGTTTGAGTCCCTCTTTCTTTTTTTGAAAATTTGAAACTGCAAAAATTAAAAAACAATATTAAGGAAATATTCTATAAATTATCTTAATACTTGTTATTTTAATGCAGTAAAATCAGGGTGAGTGCATGGAGTTCTCATAAAAGGCTTTCTTTTTTCAGTTTGAGTCTTTTTGTGCAAAATAGAAAACACTAAGCGAACTGAGCTTTCCACTCCTGATTTTTAGTCACAATTGAGTGCTTTTGAGTCCTTTTGGGTCGACCCACTTGAGATAGAAACTTTCCATATTTTTCATCTAGTTCGGAGGCAGTTTGAGCTCTATTTTTGAGGACTTTTCTTCTTGCTCAAAAATCATATTGAAGTTTCTATTTTGGAGATCAGTTCAATCAAATTTTTCCATTCACACTATTGGAGACACTTTGTAGATATAAGTTAGAGAAAAACTTAGTTTTTTGGGGCTCATTAGTTAGCAATTAGAGGGAGTTCAGATTTGCTTCTTACTCTCTTGATCATTTGCAGAGAGCTTTGTAAGCTTTTGATTGGTACTCAAATTCTAAAATTTTGCATAGTCCTTCAGTTCAATAAAAATAGCAGAGCATTCCTATCTCATATTTTGTCTCATATTTGCAATATTGATTTGATGTTTTATTGTGATCATAAGAATTGGATCCTTTGTTATGTCTCATTATTGTGAATCTATGTGCAAAAATTGCATATGATTCAGGTTGTGTGTTGTGTTTAGTTTCGAGCCTTCATGCAAATCACTATTGAGTTGTATGTTTTAAATGAGATTGTGAGAGTTAATGTTTTGAAAAAATGATTCTGAGTGAAGTTATTAAAATAAGTTAAGTTTTGGTGCATCACCTCTAGATGTTAGGATTTTCGTTTTTCAAAGTTATCCTTCTCCCTTTTCCTCAGAAAATTCTTTAGATTAGGTGATTTGTTAGGGGAACCAACCCTATCTGGAGATTCATTCTTGCCATAGGTCACCCACAACCTGAGAGTGTTTCCATGTTTCAACAAGATAGTTAAGTCAAATCTTAGCTAGGGTGCAATCTTGATTGACAACAGTTTTTGGCACGCCCGGTGGGACTCTGAAAGTTTCTTTTCGATAAAGTTTTTCAAGTTTTAAGTTGTTGCTCTAGTATATGCAGTAGTTTTTTTGGCCTTTACAGGTTTTAAGTTTATACTTGGCGACTCCGAGCTTAATTTACTAGTTTCAGTATGATCAAGTGTTGGTTTATTTTAGAAAATTTGTTTTTTGTTGTTTTCTAGTTTTTCAATGAATGAATATGCCCATGTTTCATGGAAATATGTCTTATCATCAATCATACCATGAAAATTCTACTTATCCACCTCCTTATTAGCCATATCGGCTCAATCATGTTGCTGGTTTTAATTCCATGGCTTTTCAAAACCAACATGCTCAATATTATTGCCACCCACCCATCCCTGCTCAACCTCCATATCAACCTTCATATACTCAAAACCAGCTCCAAGAGATTGAAAAGAAGGAGATTGCAAGCATAAAGGGTATGTTGTTTGACTTCATGCTTGATTTAACAAAGCAAGTAGAAGAAATCAAGAGGCAACACAAGTATAATTAGCAACAAGAAGAGATGGCCTATCAAGCCTATCTCTATGAGAAAGAGTTGGAGACAAAAGGGATACAATTTGAGGAGAACCTGAAAGAGAGAAAGTTGCAAACAAGGAGTAGGTGAAGCTTTTTTTTTCTCAAACACAAAGGAACGAAGTCCAAGAAGCAGTTCTAGATCATCTTGCTCAAGAGGAGGTTCATAAGTATAAGTTTCCACGTTTTAGACAGAATGGGCCTCTTAGTATTCCTAGGGTTGAGATTCCAAGTTTTAGTAAGGATAAAGTCCTTAAATCCTCAAGCTAGCCTCTTAATCTTGAAATACCAAGTTTCTGAAGCCTTCATCTTTTGAAAATGGAGGAAAATAATTAGGTTCAACCTAGTGTAGTTCCAGAGCAACCCCTTGAGCAACTTTTTCCCTTGCCAGAAACCCAAGAAGCTCCCCAAGTTTCCCCACCTGATGAATCTGAGGTTGAACCCATTGATAAAGGTGTCTCACTCCTCTGGGAGAAGATTAGAAATGTAGATCTATCACATTTAATTATGGAGTATTCCCGATTGCAGCAACAAAAGGTTGAACAATAAAAGAGTTCTCAAGATGAATCTTTGTTTTCACTGATGAGCTTCCTATTTTTGTGAAAATGATCAAGTTGCTTTAACAAGTCAACCGGAATAGAGATAGATATTTTCAGTGCCTCTTGTGCCATAGGTCACCCACAACTTGAGAGTGTTTCCATGTTTCAACAAGATAGTTAAGTCAAATCTTAGCTAGGGTGAAATCCTGATTGACAACAGTTAGTACTAAAAGATTCGTATGTAAGACAAAGAGACCTCAATCTTAAATTGTCTCAAATACCAAACATCATCCATTGAATGTGTTGTCTAACAAAATGATTCTCTCACAAGGATGTAAAATCACTTATGAAACACATGGCTCTACTCAAAAGCATGGCGTGTTATACGAGGTGGCCATGTTAAAAAGTATGTTCAAGTTTAACATCTTGGGGAATGAAAAAAACTCACCTTTGGGGTGCATATAGTTTAATGTCGTGGGAGATGAATTGATAACCATGCCTCAGGGGGTGTTACAAATAATACCACCACTAAAGGATGTATTTCAAAAGGTCACATATCACAAGATAAAATGGATAGGGGTAATATATGCCCCCTTTAAAATGTCAAGATACTTGCTATGTTGGTATTTTAAGGAGAAAGAGGGGAAGATACAATCCTTGAAAATAATGCATGCCTCCCAAAAATAGTTATCTGTACCCCCCAAGCATAGAGACAAAGAAAACCACACCAAGGACCATCATGTTGTTGTCATGAAAAATATGGTTGTACTTAAGATTGTACCACCATGAATGGCAATGAGAAAAACACATAAATCTACAAATGCCACATAGTGATAAGCAACATGATAGGATGTAGATCATTATTGATTAGAGGAAGTAGGTGCATAAACATAAGGAGGAGCACCAAAATACTTAAGATGTTTTATTTGATTACTCAAGGCCTAAAATTGATTGGTAGAATGACCGTACACTCGATGATATGCACACAATGAGAATTTTTTGTATAATTTCTTTCATGTTTGTGGAGGAAGAGTAATCAGGTGGGCTTTGAGAAGCCTCAACAAGATATTCTCTTGATCAATAGTAGGGGGAGTTTATTTCTCTTGTGAATAAAATCTTTCTTTCTTATCACAAGATGTCATACATACAGTAGATAATAAAGCATTAGATGAAGATGGATATGAAGGTTGGAAACCTAGACCCTGTTTGGAAAAGTACGGTATAGACTTCACTTGATTCCTATAAAAAAAAATTATGTTTTCATTACATCCATGTTTAGAAATAATTTTGTATCCAAGACCATAACATGCTTCCAACTCAAATGAAGATATTTTATCTATATGCTTCTGAGAACTTCCTCATCACACAAATATTTAAGTTTTTTAAAGTTATGCATCTTCCTCTCATGAGGGATGGGAGTTTTAGAGCCCCCATCACCATTATGAGGTGATGTTGTTGATGTAGAACCAAGTTGAGAAAATTAAACACAAGTTTTGTTTGGTTTAGATTGTGAAATTTTGTAATCTCCCATAAAGGAGGGTGTAAAATCTAATGTACCCTAATCCCCAAAACATGTATTTGAAGATGATCATTTGTATTGGACTCTTTGGAATTTGAGGGTGATATTTGAGACTCCCCTTTGAAACAAGGTGTAAAATATAACAACCTCCAATCATTGTCTAAGAGTTCCATTGTAGGCGAAAGACAATTAGGATTACCATCAACTTGTATGGGTTCTACCTTTGAAGTTGGAATCAAAGTATTAAGAGAGTTGGAAGTGTTACGATCATGTTGAACTTTTGAATTATAACTTTATTCATCTTCTTTAATCATGTATATCTTGTTATTATATTCATACTTCATCTCATAGTGAAGATTAGACGGGACTCCCTTCATGGCATGAATCAACGGTCTACCTAGGAGGAGGTTGTATGAAAGAGGTCCCGACATGATATGGATAGGAGTGGGAAAAACTACCGAACCGACCTCAATGGGTAATGTGATCATTCCTAATGATTTCTTATTAACATTTTCAAAGCCACAAATATTAACATTATTGGGTTCTATGAGATTCATGTCCATACCAATTTTATTTAGGAGGTTAATGCTATAAACATTAAGACCCGCTCCATTGTCTATGAGGGTATGCCTAATGCTAGTTTCATTAATGATCACCTTTATCATTAAGGATTCATGTTTATTTTGGGTATCAAGTGAAGGTAACTCATGTTGAGGGAATGTAATATCTAAATTTGTCACTTGCATAAAATCAAACAAGGTAGCTACATCATTTAGTCTAGCAGAAGATGGGACATTAGTCTTCTGCAAAACCTCTTGAAGCATCCTATTGTATGTAGGTGATGTTTGAATCAAATCCCAAAGGGATATGTTTTCTAGAGTATGATGAAGTTTCTCACATTGAGGAATGTTATATGTATGAGCAACGGTGTGATAACTTGGTTGTTGCAGCACACGCTTACTAGTGAGTTGTATTACAAAGTTCAAGAGATGGCCAGGGGGTTTAGGAGGTCCTATAATGTGAGGTGATCCAATTTTTATTTGTGCGTTCATAACCTCAACTAATTTATTTAATTATTGATAATTTTTTATGGAGGGGGATCTAATTTCAACTTAGCATCTTCATCCATGCTATTCATCTTACTGTCTTTTGAAAGAAATGTATCAATGATTTCGTCTTGCTATGCCACAATATCTTCCAAAGTAAGAGAGGTATTGGGAGAGAAGCAAACAATGTTCTCATGACACTTAATGATTGGATCCTCTAACACCATGGTACCTTCTTAAAAGTGGGTGAGGTGTCGAGAGAAGAACAACTATGATTATCATAATTGTCCATGATGGAATCCTCTTGCACCAAAGTGTTCTCATAAGTAGGGAAGATGTTGGGAGGTGAGTAAAGATTTGGCAAAGTGATATTAAGAAATGTGTCAATAATTTCATTTTCTTGTGTTAAGATACTCTCACAATTAGGAGGGATATTATGAGAATGTCTACTATGATTATCATGAGTGTCAATGACTACCTTTGTTGGAATGTTAGAAGCCTTAGTGGATGATCTAGGTGAGATGAAGTTCCCAAGGGCATTATCTAACATGTCAAAGTCATCACAACTAAAGGGCTCGGTAAATATGCAATGCGCTTGTGGAAAGAGATCTAACATGACTATATTACTATTCTTTCCCCAAGTTTAATCATCAAATTTCAATTGCAATCTAGGTTTATGCATGTTAAGGAAAACTAGAACTGAAAACAAACTAATAGACCTGGTGCAAGCAAAAATCGGGTATGAAAACTGACAATAGGTATTAATTTATTTTGAAGATCTGAAGCAGGTTTTTGGAGGACTAGGATGCCCTAGGGTGTTTGATTCCTATTAGGGATTTTTTGAGATTTTAGTTTCAGAGGAACTAGTGATAGGTACTAACTGTGTGATAGTTTGCAAAACCAAATTTGGAATTAATTCTATTGTTGTTTTGCAAGTTTCTGGATTGTGTAATGTGTTGTAACAACCTATGGTTTTGAATTTTTCAAAAATGAAATGAAAATTATCCCAAAGTATGCTTTCAAATCAAGGTCTATGTCAAAACCTACTTTGTGATCTCCAAGAGGTATACCATCTCTAAGTCCCATAAACTCAACAATAGCATCATTATTTTTTAATATGTCCAAAATGTATTCTTTTTGTTGGTCCCAATCGATGAGTTGGGGGTAAACAAGTTAAAGGCCATTAGCTTGTGAAGGTGATTTAAAGGATAATATTATAATGGTATTGATGGATGTGTTCTCAATTATTTTTGTGATGTACATGGAAGATTCCTTGATGGTATCATCATTAGAAGTATTTACTATGGGGAAAACTCCAAATACCTCACTAGGGGCACTCTTAATGTTAGGAGTGTTGTTATCAAATGAACCATACCGAAGCCCTTGATATTTTTGTCATTTTTCTAGAATAGTGGGTTCTCTTATTCCTTTCTTATGTATACCAATGTCATCATGGCCTATGAATCCCATGTTCTTAATGATTCAGAAACCTTTTCTATTTTGATATATCAATAGAGTTGTTTGTTCTTTCTCCTCTTGGTACAACAATTTGGAGATGTCTTCCTCTATAATATTTTTTTTAAGATCTCCCCACTTGGAGAAAACCATGGGCTCAAATTTTATTGTAGAAATATTTTTGTCTATGTGTTGTGGTTTTCCATATGTCTTAGGAGAAGATGAAAACTATTCTACATAGAAGGACCTTCTAAGATCATAATCTCCACAACCCATGTCTTGTGCTTGGACCTTGATATCTAGAAGGGGTTTTGGATGATGAGGCTAAAGTGGATGGATCAATACAAGATGTTGAATGTGAGGAAATATCATTGTTAGGCACTTGGAGTAGTTTTTGATATTTTTCTTCCAAGTTTTGATAATAATGGAAAGGTCAAGAGTCCCCATAAATAGTGACTTCAGTTTCATTATAAGGGAATTTGATGCACTGGTGATAGGTTGAAGGGATGAACTACATGGCATGTATCCATGGGTGTCCTAGGAGGATGTTGTATGGTAAATCAAGGTCTAAGACTTGACATGTTGTCTTTGTAATAGTAGTACCAGCTTGGATAAGAAGTTTGATTGTTCCTTTTGATCCATGCTCATTGTCATCATATTCTCTAATGGTAATGATCTTTTATTTCTCAATAACTCCATCAAAGTATCCAAATTTTTTTACAAGTTTCAAGGTACAAATGTTCAAGCCTACTCCACCATCTATGAAGACTCTTTTGATTTTATTTTTATGAATGAAGAATTATAAATATAGAGCTTGATTATGATATGTTGTGGAAGGATGATCATTTTCAGTGAATACAAGGTAATGCATGGATGTGATATGTCCTACCATGGCCTATAATTTCTCAATATCTATATTTGTAGGAATAGATGATTCTAGGAATGTCTTGTATAAGACTTTTTTATGTGTTGGAGAGATTCTAAGAAGCTCTAATATGGATATTTGAGTTGGAGTTTTCTTAAGGTGATCTATAAGAGTTGTACTTAGTTGGTAGCAACTTGGTTAATATTTTAGATTAGGGTGGGGCTCGTTGAATGGAAACTTTCCCTCATTATGTAGTGACTCAACATTTAGTATTTTTACTAGGTATAGTGACAATGACAATGAAATTATTAGATTCTTGGATATGTCCTACTATGTTATCATATGAGTGGTTGACTTTGTTGTAGTCCTTTCCTTTACTTGAGTCATTTACTTTACCATGGTTTGGGATCGAATCCTTGTAAATCCCTAGATCATTGTTTCCAAAAGTTTCAAAATCTTGTTCAATGTTGACTTCTTGATCAATGAGGTCTTGGATAGGATTGTTGAGTTTTATGCAATTTGGTGTTTTATGAGCCTTTGTCCTATAGCATTCATAGTAATAATTATCGTTATACCATGAGGGTTTAAATTGGGGTTCATCATAGTGTCTAAGCTTTGGAAGCTTGATAATATTGGTTTGAATTAACTTGTTTAAAACTATTTCAATTGGATCCCTTAAGGAAGTGTACATACATCTAGTGGTGTTGTTGGGTCTTAGTGGTCCCTTTAGAGGATTCACATTTTAATTTATTTGTCAATTGTTTGGTGGGGGTTGTATGTTTTGTACAAAATTTGTGTCCATGACACCATCATTGGTTATATTTTTGTTCTTAGCCCATATGTGAGGTTTGTCATTAGAGTTTGAGGTATGATCTTTGTTGTCCTTATATATTTTGACAAGTCCCTTAGCAATAAGATTCTTCTCAATAGTGATCCATTTTTCTATGATTTCATTAAAGGTGTTGGCACATTATATGATTAGCCAATTTTGGTATTAATATTTTGGAAAAAGATATTCATGAGTTTTTTTCAGGAATAGGCCATTTACATTTGCTAGCCTAGTGTCTCCAATGTTGTAGGAATGAAGAAAATGTTTCTCCCTAAAAAAATTTTGTGCTACATAAACTAGTCATGGTAACTTCATGTTCTATGTTATAGGAGAAATGATCGATAAAATTTTCAAAAAGTTTGTGGAATGTTTTGATACCATGTGGTAAATTGGAGAACCATTCTATTGCTTGTCCTCCTAAACTTTGAGGAAAGAGGAGAATTAAGTATGTGTCATTGTATGCATCCTTTAGACATGCTATGCAAAATTATCGTATATGTTCTTTTGGATCACCTCTTCCCTTGTATTTGTCAAATTTAGGCATTTCAAAGTTGTGAGGGAAGGGTATCATAGCTATGTTTCTATCAAATTGGGATGGAAAAATGTCCTCAAGAGTGTATCTTTTCTTCATTTGTCTCAATTAAATGTCGATAATATTTTGGTGTAAGCTTTGAATTTACAATGCCAAGTCATTATTCAAGTTTTCTGTGATTGGTTAGATGGAGTGTGCATTTGATGTTGAGGAATGGATGAAGAATTATATGATGGATTTTGGTTTTGTGGGATGTTTTGAGGGATGTTATATGAATTGTATGGATTTTTTTGTGTAGGGGAATTCTTTGTTGTTGAGGTATGTTTTGTGGTTGAGTAGAATTGTTGTTGTCGAATGACTTATGGTTGTGGAATCATTTGTTGTTGAGGGGAACTTTTAGGGATGTCATATGGATAGTTTTAAGTTTTATTGACATGTGTTTATGTAGCTATAGTGAATGAAATGGATTCATATTGTTGTTGTGAAATGAATTTTTGTTGGGGATGCTTGTGTTTGTGGATATGTTAGATGTGAGAGTTTGTGAAGAATGTGGGATGTTTGTAATTTTTAGGTATGTTGAATATTTTTGGTATGTTGGATGTAAAATCTTGTTTTACAATGGTAAGTGATATTATTTGTGAAATGGAGGGTTGGTATGGATGATAAGGATTATATGTGCTCGCTATCATGTTGGGTTCTTGTGTAGCATATGGATAATTAGGAGGCACATAAGATGTGGTGGCTTGGGCCATGAAAATATTTTTTATGTAGTTTGCAATTTTTGTGGTGATGAATGAGGAAAGTCTGTGTTTGGTGAATTTTAGAGATGTGTGTTTTTTTGGTTGGATATGTATGGTTATGTATAGGTAATGTTTGGGTTTGGCGAATTTGGGATGTTTGGAATTGCTTGATTGGGCATGCTTTGGTTTTAATACAATATATTTATGAATTTTCTAAAAAATGGTATTGAATCCATGTCATATGATGGTATAATGGGTTGAATAGTTATGTTTGGTATTGAAGGTGGTGGTATAGCTCCATTAATAGCTTGAACTATAGGTATGTTCTCATGTGATGGAATATTAGATGACATGACAACTGTGAGGGCTTGATCTCTAAGTGTAGCAATGTTGTAATCGAAAGGTAGCTTAGCACCACTTTGTATAAGTCTAAGAAAGTACATGTTGGGATCCAAATCAATGTGGGCATCAAGTGCTCTAACTAAGGAGGGATCTTGTTGCATTTCTAAAATTTTCTCTTCAATCATTTCCTCAAATTCCATATTTTTTTATGATGTATTCTATGATGATTGGTGGATATTGAGGTTATTTTTTTGGCTGTGAAGTTTGGTATTGACAAGGATCAAATAAATGACTAGGAATTCCAAACTATGGTTCAGTAATCCCCATGGGTGATGTTGAATATCCAAGATACTAAGGGGGGGTGAATCAGTATCTTCTTGAACTTATTGAACAAATACCATCAATTACTCTAATGCAGATAATAGAAAAGATAAGCAAGAGAAATAATAGAAAATGAAACCACACAGCACATGAACACCAGAATCTTACGTGGAAAACCCAATGAGGGAAAAACCATGGTGAGGATTGGCTCACTATATATAGTAGTTCCAAAACTAGATACAAAAGAGGCTCACTGTCATATACAAAATGTCACTACTTACAAGTAGGACTCACTATCCAAACAAGGAGGCTCACTTCCTACAAAAGGATTATAGTAACAAAATGGCTTACAGCCAGAATATGAACTGATGGAGTTACACCTCACAAGTGTAAATTCAGTTCCTTTGATGCTTAGAGAATTCACATGTTAGCAGACTAATATTCGCTCTTCCTCACATTCACATTCAATCCACTACTACACTCTTTCTTCAATCTCCAAACTATCCTGTATATATATATATGACTTTTTTTGCAAGCATCAATTAGGCCGACCTAATTGGATGCAACACATATTTACCAAAAATATAATTGTTGGCTTCATACAAAATATTCTCAAAAGTAATTCAACTATGTATCATGCTAGATCATGTTGTCTTGGACCAAATATAGGTCACTCATATATCCGCAACACAAATTAAACCATTATACCACCAACTGTTTATTAGGTCGGCCATGGATAGACCTAATAACAAAAATGCAACACCAGACTAATGCCAACTCAACATACGATCATATGAGCACACCTGATTGTATACTTACACGCTTCCAACATTCATAAAACTTTTCCCAAAGCCACAAACAATAGTGATCACCGAAGGGGAAATGCAAACCAAAATACCAAACCAAAAACACAAGAGGATGTAAACATGTTCTTCATGCCAGTTCAGAGTATCGAACCAATCTGACACCTTAATAAACATCGTGACATCAATGACAATACAAATCCTAATCTTCTTCATTCTTCCAATAGATGTGACATTTAAACTACTAGGATTTGAATCCATAAGTTTCTTGTGTTGTGACCTTGTAATAGGTATAAAATTTCAATGACCTTATGAAATATGGATGTAAGTAATGGTTGATGATGTGATATGGATGAGTGTTGTTTCAAGATAGGTTATGAGAGATATATTGGGTAGATTTGGACAAAAAATGATGTTGATGTTGTTTGATTGATAAAAAATATGAAAAATTCTAAAATTCAAAGTTAACCTAGATCTCCATTTTGATAAGTACTAATGATGGTTTTCACTTGTACTAGACTGGTGAGTCCAAGAAAAAGGATGATGGTGAGTTCACAAACTTAGAAGTAGACAAGACCACTAAGCTATTTCTCTCACAAATATTGATGCTAATCCAAATTTCTACTTGAAAAGGTTGACTTCCAAGTAAAAATCTAAACTAGAAGACAAGATGGGAGATCTAGATGCTATTATGATTGATATTGGTTTCTAGAGAATTGATGTTTGCTATTGGTGATGATGATATTGTTTTTCCAAAGCTAAGTGATGAGGTAAAAATAACCTCATCAATATAATGAACTAAATACCCTTCCTCATATCTTCCAGTCACCTTTACCTTGCTAGTTAATTGTCTTTAGGATTAGTAATTACTCGCTTTTTGTAGAAATATGTATAATCTTTATTTCCTAAAATTAACTGAAATAAGCTAACCCTCACTAACATAATGGTTTAGTTTCTAAGTATTGTACAAGTTAATAAGTATAATCGGTCATCATTCCAACCAAGTGGATTCAACGAAGACTTCAATACAATTCAAGACAAAAGCGCTAGAAGAATAGGCACCGAAACTTTAGGGGAATGCATGGTGGATCGAGATTTTATTGCTTTCTGTTATTTTCAATTCGAAGACTTTATGGTTCATCTCAAGCCCTTTAATGTTTTATGTAGTGGACTTAACTCCATTAGTCAGTTGAATTTTAGTTAAATACTTTGTCAATGGCAATCTTTACCAACTAAATTATAGGATTTTTTTACTAGATTTTGTATAAGTATGTAACTTTCAGAAGCAATGATACAGAGAGATATCATTATGTTGTTGTGATGAGTTTCTAAACTATGTTTCTGATTTATACTTTCAATATGAATAGAGCAAGTTTTGCCTGCCTCATTCTAAATTATTAACTATTGTGAATGTAATCATTCTAAATGAAGTAATATTGGAGTTACAAAGCTTATGTGATATGAGCTAAGCATAGGAGCACCTGAGAGCTGGCCACTTGAGGGACTGTAGAGTAGATAGATAAGTATTCCATTTTTAATTTCATTATCTCCATTTTGTAAATGATAATTTTGAGTGAAGTTTACTTTCATGTGTCGAGCTCTGTTAAGTTAATATTGTAGGTCATAGATTGAGTTTGTAGTCTTTTAACTAGGTTATCTAAAGTTTCAGAGAACTTACTTTCATTGTTAGTTGCAATTTGTTAAGTTGTTTTGTATTAAGTTGTTATCTGTTGTTAGTCAGATGCTTCATAGTTTATTTTCAATCATTTCCTCTTCAGCAATTTACATGATTATTAGTTTAATTATCTCCATGCTTTCTAGTTTAGTTTTTATGCTTTTTAGATTAATCCTTTCTTGATAGCTAGTTTAGTTGATTTAGTTAAGTTTCATTTCAGTTGTCCCAATCACTTAGAAAATCTGAGAGAGATAGTTGAGGAGTTTCCTATTGCATACAGCCTTTGAACACTACCCGGTTGATATTTGATGCACTTTTCAAACTAAAGAGATAGGACCTAATGACAACCTATCACTAAGGTAGATAACCCTAAAAATGCAAGATGAAATGGATGTGAAAAAATGGTTTGTAGTTTGAATTATGATATAGGTCTCAGATCCTAGGTTGGTTTGCTCAAGAATTCTGGAAACTGAAATTTGGAGTGTTTTGGAAAATTGTTTGTACAATCAAATGTGTCAATTTAAGTTTCAAAGGTGTCACTATGGGTTTCACTTGTGTCAAATCATGTATGAAATGCCTCAAAGTAAGATTAGATGCATCAATATAGGTATCAAAGGTGTCACTATATTTTTCAAAAGCATCACTATACTATCAAATGCATCATTGCTATTTTCAAAGGCATCAAACTAAAATAAGATGTGTTATTGTGTAAAAATCTAGGTTTCAAAATGACTTAAATCATGTGTCGAAGTATGGTCAAAAGCATCAATCTAAAGATTAGATACGCCACTATGCATATCAAATGTTTCAAAGGATAATCAGATGCATTGAATGATAATCATATGTGTCACTGTAACAACAAATGCAATCACAACAATAGTCAAATGCATGATCTTGAGACTATAACTAAAATTTGATAGGGTTTGATTGATTTTGACAAGTTGTAAGATTGATTTTAACTAATTTCAATTGACAAGAGATAAAAAATAATAGAGAATAATAAAAAATTGAATCCAAGGTATGGTATGATTGTTATTCATGGGTCCTCATGATAAAAACATGACAAGAAGTACAACCTAGCTACTATTAAAGGTGTGTCTCACTAGTAGAGGCCCAAGAAATTAAATATTGTAGGATCATGCAAATACACATTATCCACTCTCAGAGGGGGATAAATAGCTATCCAATGGCACAAGGTCTCACCTTCCTCCCCTTGAAGGATTTTTACACCCTCAAAATAATTATATCTCACCCTAGGTCAATACATGTTGGGTAACTTCATGCATGATTCTGTACACTACACCCCACTAGCAATAACAACCTTAGGCTTCTAATAATAAGGTTTGTAGTGGATATGAGAATAGTGAGCCCATTTTGAAAGTTACCGAGATGAGGGGGATCTCCCATCTTCTCCTCACCAAACAAGTCTCGATGGATTGAGAGTATTGTAGCTTGGATTGAATGACTATAACCTCACCTAGAGGTACAAATTTCATCCCCCCCCCCCCTCTTTATATACCTTGTTAGTAAATGTGGTTGAGGTTGCCATTGGGGTGATGAATCCCCAAGCAAGCCTTATACAAAATTAAGAATATATTAACGTTTCTAATTCTCAGGCCCACACGAAGCACAAGATAAGAGTATACTTTTCTAGTACTCCTTGGGGGTTCATAACGTGTATAAACAAAGAGTTTTTTTGATCTCCAAGCTCACATAAAGTGCAAGAAGAGAGAATACACACTAAAATTTCACCAGAAATTATATAAAATTCATTGATTATCCAAAATGAAGTGTGAATTATGCTACAAATCAAAGCAATTCAAGTTTTTTCCTTGCATCAAATTTGCCAGTAGTTTGTTTTTACCATTATTCTCTCAGTGTTTGTCAATATTGCAAGTATGTGATATTTCCAAAAATTAAGCAAAAATTAAGGTTAGAAAAATCCAATTCATCAATATCCTTCTTATAACAAGAATGTTTATCATGCCCAAGCTTCTTGCAATATGAAAAAGTAGACTTCTTCTTAGATGATGTATCTATGGAAGAGGATCTATTCTTTGGTTGATGTACGACCATCAAAACATAGTGTGTAACTATTGAAATGTGAAGCAAAACTATTGAATTGGAACCTACAAGCACAAGATAGCTATAGTTGGAGAACCTACAATAAACAAAGAGAATGTAATATACACCTATGTATGGTTCTCTTATTATAAGCCTTGTATTTTATTTCATATAAAATTTTAAAGCTTATGCGAGTATTCATGATCTAATGAAAGATTTTGAAAACACAAATAAATACACATCTTAGAGGTTTTAAAAAATCAAGCAAATATAAGGAGGTGCATTATGGTTTCTTTAAACAAATCCAAATAGAGATGCAATCAAGAGATCACATATCTTATGAAATAGTGTGAAAATATAAAAATGAAATTATATTTACAATAAACATTGATTTTATCTACATGGAGGAAATGGAGCCAAGGAAGTTATGGGTACTAGGTCTTGCAAAATAATTGATGATTTGATTGAAGAAAATTTCAATGCATTGTTGGCTTTACCAAAGGACCCCTAAACAAAGAGATTTGAGATATACTAGGAATTTAAGGACAAGAAAAAAAAGTATGAATCAAAAGAGTACCTTGAGAAGAATAAGGATAGATTGCATAAAAATGAGGTATACGTAAGGATCTCTTGGTGCATTGTTTTGATATATTTTTCTTGTGCTCTTCTTTTTTCATGGATCATTATAAGGTTCCTTTGCTAACATCATATAAATATTCAACTTGGAAAAAACATGCATGAAGTGTTCTAATGAATTGAGGTCACTCTCTATATGTTGAAAATAAGGTACCTGAACCTATAGATAATGAGAACAAGATAAAATGGATGATTGAACATACTAAAGCTCTTGAATGTCTTTGTAGCCTAGTTTCTCAAGATTTTTTGTTTCAAATTGAATCATGTAAGAATTCTCATGAGGCTTGCGATAAATTTAAAACTTTGTATGATATTACAGATGAATTAAAATATATCAAAATGATAATGAAATAATGATCCTTAATCCTGAGAACTTTGGCAACATCCAGGACTACATCACTTGATTATGTTGATTTTGTTTCTAGCTTTCATACCCATAGGTTGATTATGTGGCTTGCATATACTACACCATCATTTGCAAATTTTTTTGAAATGTTAATACATGAGCAACATAAGCTTATATTGATGGGTCTCATCAAGTCATCTAAATCTCAGGCATTGTTGGCTAGTTAGGTGAAAGAATCAAAACATGCAAATAAGAAGAAAATTTCAGATCAACCAAAGAATAAATCATCTTTCATAGAGAAATCATCTAATAAGGAGAAGCCTACTTGTTCATATTGCAAGAATCTTGGGCATGACAAACATTCTTGTTATAAGAAGGATATTGATGAATTGAAACATCTTCTCAAAAAGAATCATATTGATTTTCCTTCTAGAATGTTTGAGTCAACTTATTCTTCAAAACAATCTAATAAGGACAAAGATCATGCTAGTTTGGTTGCTACATCGAGAAGAAAAGGTACAACTCTTTGTGCTTTTTCAAGTATTGGATCAGGGAGATGACTTCTAGATTTAGGAGCATCTCATCATATGGCATCTTCATAATCTATATTATCTTCTTTTGAGCCTTGTGCTATGTCTCCTATTTTTATGGGAAACAATACATACATGAGTGTACTTGGAAGGGATCTATTACTTTTGGGTAGGGCACTTTCAATGATTTTTTGTGTGTACCTCATTTGGCGAACAATATTCTTTCCATATATTTGTAGAGAAGGGAGATTCGCTGCTCACGAGTCTCTTGCTTACCAAGAGAATCCTAGGGAATGAACTTCCCTAAACTACCGCAACTTAGTTAGTGGATTGGAAAGAGGAATGAATAAATTGCAAAGAAAGAGTTGAAGACATAATATCAGAAATAATAGCATACATACAACTTCAAGAATCGAAAGAATAGATCACTAAGATTCTTATCACAAAGGGAGAAGCTCTTGACCAAAGAATGGCAATGTAGGAGTGGGATGCCAGTGCGGTGCGTTAAATTCATAGAGGCGCACTAGCATCCTATAAGAACATAGCACTATACCCTTGGACAAAATTACAAAGGATCTGCTAATTGATTCAAATCCAGGATCTGTTTAACCTATTGAATTAACATAAAATAGGAAATGTTGATAAAAGAAAAGGAAGGTAGAGGACCAACTTACAAAGGGTCCTACACTTTGCAACCTTCCTCCAAGCTTTGTACGAGCAACTTGCACAAGAGAAAAATGAGTGAAAATGTTGGGGTGGTTTGGGGGCTTTCCATAGTCAAACCCTTGTTTTGGTGTTCCCACTTCCACAAATTGCTAGATAGATAAAGAGAATGTTGGCAACACAAGGGTAGACAATTGAGAGGGGGGGTGAATCAGTTGTCTCAAAAATTATACTTATTAAACTTATTCTTAGATCTAATAATTAAACATGAAAGCAAAAACCATCACCACATCAGAAACACACATAACACCAAGATTTTTGCATGGAAACCCTATTAGGGGAAAAACCACAATGGAGGTTAATCCACAAGTTTATACTCTATTAAAAGTATAGTAAATGGGGAATGCACATGCATTCGGGCATGCTTCCTAGAGCTCACTACTCAAATACAAAAAGGCTTACTGCCTAAAGGAAGACACACTGTCTTATAGTCACATTTAGATTACATCCATCTGAGAGATTTTGAACTGAGAAGATAGCATCTGCTAATACCTGATTATAGTTTCGGTTAAGCATACAGACACTCTTTCTTTTGCTCACTCTTCTTCACACTTTAATTCTACCCTCAAAAGATCTAAACTTTATTCACACATAGCACTAACACTTCACACATCTCGCATGTCTCAAATGATGTAAACAATCAGTTATATATATTCGTATCTAAGGATAACATCAACTACATGTTGGCCCAATAAAATATAAAATGTGTACAAACTGTCTGCCCAAATTTATAAACAATTGTCAATATGAATCAACCAATGTCAGCCAAAACATAGTAGGGACCCAAAACAACATGTCTCGAACATGAAACACCATAAACAATTAGCCTCGAAGATCCACAACATGCTACAATCACCCTATTGGCCATGAGCATGAAAAACATGAACACACAGAAGAAAGTCACCAATCGCGAGCACAACGATCGATGCGAACCAACAACACAGATAGAGCACAATCTATAAAAATCCACAAGCATCATGAATCACCTCAGAAGCATTCACAACAACTTAGATTACCAAAATCACATCATCTTCTTTCAGGAACACCAACTAAAGCAACAGAACAACTGTCAGAACACAGATACTCATAACTTGATCAAATCTTCATGCGAACCTCTAAAAATTTTGGTGGATAAACTAGATATACTTGTCAACAAACCTTTTAACCTACAATGTCTCACCATCAATATACTGAACTTCACTGCTTCACTGACAACCTTTAACTTATTTTAATACAATTTTCTCAATATCCTCGACATATACAGCCTTAAAGACATTAATGCCAATAGTTTTGATATCAATGACAACCACATATCATCAATATCCAACAATCTCCCCCTTTGGCATTGATGGAAACACATGATGTAGAAAATTCCATCAATGATACTTTCTCTTAGGACTTTCTCCCCCTTTGATTTTGACTCTTTTCTTTCATAATTTTTCACATGACTCTTCTCCCCCTTTGACATCAATGACAAAGGTACACATTATCTTTCTCCACATAATCTTTGAACCACATATGTGAGCAGATGACTACTCCTCCTGAGTAGCAGCCACCACAACATCAATTTGAATCTCAAGATATGACTATGAAATGCACGGACTAATGCAATTCAATGCATGGACTAATGCAATTCAATGCATCTTTAATTCTGATTAGGAGGGGTAATCACCCCTAGCTTCCCTCTGAGATACTCAAAAGTATCCTTAGGAAAGGGCTTGGTAAAGATATATGCAATATGTTTCTTAGTAGGCACATATGACAGTCTGACTTTCTTTACACTCACCTTGTCTCTCAAAAAGTGAAACTTGATACATATATGCTTGGTTTTTTAATGCAGCTCCAGATTCTTAGAAATGTTAATAGCACTTGAATTATCACAGAATATGGCAATAGATTCATCATACACAACTCTGATATCTTTCAACATCCGCTTCATCCACAATACTTGAGTATAATTGTTAGCAAAAACAATGTATTTTATCTCTACAGTAGATAAATAAATGGCATTTTGCTTCTTACTTAACCGTGAAATCAGCTTCTTTCCCAAGAAAAATGCACCATCACTAGTACTATTTATGTCATCTACATCTCCTGCCCAATCAACATCAGTAAAAGCACTCAAAGTAAGTTCATCCTCTTTAGGATACCATAGGCCAAAATTAATTGTTCCCTTCAAGTACCTGAAAATCCTCTTCACAGCTGTCACATGAGATTCCTTAGAATCAACTTGAAATCTTGCAACAATGCATACAAAATTCATGATATTAGGTCTAGTTTGAGTCAAATACAACAATCCACCAATCATGGATCTGTATCTAGTCTTATTTGTCTTAGGAGAATCATCATTTTGAGTCAACTTACATCCGGTCACCATAGGTGTACCAACTGGCTTTGAATCTTCCATACCAAACTTCTTTAGCAATTATTTCACATACTTGGACTGAGATATAAAAATCCCTTTATCTATCTGAGTAATTTGCAATCCCAAAAAGAATTTCATTTCTCCAATCATAGACATTTCAAACTCACTCTCCATCTCATCAGCAAACTTCATGCACAAACTATCATCTCCTCCAAAAATGATATCATCAACAAAGACTTCAACAATCAAATCTTTATCATGATCAATCTTGAAATACAAATTACTATCAACAGTACCTTTGTTAAATCCAAGCTTCAACAAATACTTGTCCAGTCTAGCATACCATGCTCTTGGGGCTTGCTTAAGTCCATACAATTCTTTCTTCAATCAGAAAACCATATCTTCTTGATCAGTCAATTGAAATCCATCCAGTTGCTCAATATACACTTCTTCATCTAGTTCACCATTTAGATATGTTGACTTGACATCCATATGATAAACCTTGAAGTTTTTGTAAGAAGCATAAGCAAGAAATAGTCTCACAGCTTCAATTCTAGCAACAAGAGCAAAATTTTCTTCAAAGTCAATTCCTTCCATCTGAGAGTATCCTTTACACACCAGTCTTGCTTTGTTTCTGACAACTTCACCTTGCTCATTCAGTTTATTCTGAAAGACCCATTTAGTTCCAATTACATTTTTGTCCTTAGGTCTAGGAAGAAGAGTTCTTGTATCATTCTTCTTAATTTGCAGTAGTTCTTCTTTCATTGTTTCCATCCAATGTTCATCTTTGCATGCTTCATTGACACTATTAGGCTTAGTCTTTGAAATCAAACAGTACTCTTCTGCAATTCTTCTCCTAGTTTGAACACCTTTGTTCTTATCACCTATAATTTGATCTTCTGAATGATTTATTCTTACATACCTTGGAGTCTTAGGTTGTTCTTGAATTTCAGGCTCTTGTGATCTTGCTTCTACACTTTCACCACTTTCTTCCTCTTGATTTTCCTGATTCACCAGAATGATTTGAACTTTCTTTCCTTTATCTAAATTGTCATTTTGAGCGCCTAAATCATATCCACGAGTTCTAGATGGTCTAAATGTGTCTTCATCAACCTTTACACTTGCACTTTCAACTACTTTCCTCAATCTCTTATTGTAGCACTAGTAGGCTTTACTTTTAGTAGAATAACCAAGAAAGATTCCTTCATCACTTCTAGCATCAAACTTTCCTATATCTTCATCTCTTTTGATATAACATTTTCTTCCAAAGATTTTGAATTATCTAACAATAGGCTTATGACCAAACCATAGCTCAAAAGGAGTCTTACCAGTATCACCTTTGACATATACCTGGTTGAGAGTGTAAACGGCAGTACTTACAACTTCTCTTTAGTAGATATGAGGAACATTCCTTCCAGCATCATAGTCCTAGCAGCTTCTTGAATTATTTTGTTCTTCCTTTCCACAACTCCATTTTGCTGAGAGTTCCATGAGGCAAACAATTGTATCTTTATCCCATGCTCTTCACATAAAGAATTAAACTCACAAGAAGTGAATTCACCACCTCTATCTGATCTCAGACATTTAATCTTTAGGTTTGTCTCTATCTCAACCATAGCCTTGAAAATCTTGAATTTCTCTAGAGCTTCAAAAATTTCCCTTAAGAAAGTAACCCACATCAATCTACAATAATCATCAATAAGTAACATGAAATACATGTCTCCTTGTAAACTTTTGATTCTAGAAGGACCACACAAGTCAGTATGCACAAGCTCTAGTACTTCATTTGAACAATACTATTTACTTCGGAATCAGACTCTAGTTTTCTTCCCTAACTGACATTCCTTGAATATAGTATTAGTAGGTTTTATCAACTTAGGAAGATCTCTCACTGCTTGGGTAGAAATTTTCTTGATAATATTGTCAAAGTTTACATGACACAATCTCCTATGCCACAACCAACTTTCATCAACTTGAGCAATTAGACAACTTTTAGAACACAGATACTCATAACTTGATCAAATCTTCATGCAAACCTCTAAAAATTTTGGTGGATAAACTAGATATACCTGTCAACAAACCCTTTAATCCACAACGTCTCACCATCAATATACTAAACTATCCATCATACTAAACTTCATTGCTTCACTTGCAACCTTTAACTTATTTTATTACAATTTACTCAATATCCTCGACATATACAAACTTAAAGACATTAATGCCAATAGTGTTGGCATCAATGACAACCACATATCAGCAATATCCAACAGAGAATAATAGACACAAAGTAAAGTAGACACAAAGTGATAAAAGAAAACCTTGCTCAAGAGAAGAACTTGTATCATAAGATAAGACACAATGTGGTAAAATCCAACCCCACTCGGGAGGAGAGCTCATACCACAAGATAATATACATGGTAGAGAGAATGATAGCAAATAGACAATAATCAAGAGAGCATTACCAACAATATGTGGCCCCCTCTTGGCTTGATAGACATAATGTTGAATGCTTGCAAGAGAGCTTTGGTTGTTGGAGGACCTTCAATCTAGTAGAGCTTCATTGTAGAGACAAGATCGGGAGAATAGAAGAGCAAGAGAAGAGAGCTAGAGTCAAAGAGTGAGAATGAATGAATGAGAGTGAAAAGAAAGGTCAATTTTCTCTCTTAGGAACACTGTCTATCGTCAAAGAGGACAAGCGATCAACCAAGGATAAGGCCAAGTCCTAATACTAAGATGGCTTATTCTACTTAGCTTGATACACCTGTGTGATTTGGTTTATAACGAGTTCAAAATCACCATGTATGTGAAGATGTTTGATGTTTAGTGTAATCACAACACGTAAGCCAACAATAATGGCTTCGTACTCAATGATATTGTTTGTACAAGGAAATCGCAATTAAAAGGATAGAGGAAATGGCTTGCCTTTAGGTGAGATCAAAAATACCCTTGCTTCAAAGCTAGCTTGACATCTCTCAATCCATTGAAATACATCTCCCACACAGGTTCAGGATTGGTCGTAATAAGGTCTTTGTCTAGAAATAAATCCAGATTAGGGAAAGAGCGAGATGAGGGAGCCTTTGCTAGTTGATCGACAATGAATTGACCATTAATGGATTTATGAGTTACAAACTTGATTTCAAACTCAAAAAGTAAAATTACCCATTTCACCAATCTCCCAACAAGATCGGTTCTAGTGAACAAATGCTTTAGAGGATCGCTTTTTATGATAATGTGAGTTTCAACATGGAGAAGGTAATATCTTAGCTTTTGTGTTGCAAAGATGAGAGAAATACACTGTCTCTCCATGGCAAAGTAATGAGTTTCATAATCAACAAGAACACAACTAGTATAGTAGACCTCCCTTTCTTTACCATCATCATCATCATATTGGGCCAACAAAGTTCTTAAGGCATAAGGTGAAACAACAAGATAAAGCAGAAAGGGATTATCCTACATAGCTGACATTGGCCAAATAAATTTTGATAAACTCAAAAGATTTCTTGCACTCATCATCCCATAAAAAATGAACATATTTCTTTAACAAACATGTGAAGGGAAGGGTGTGATCAACCAACTGAGATAAGAATCTATGAATTGCTTGAATCTTCCCTTACAAACTACGTAGTTGAGATATGTTCTTAGCTAGAGGCATGTTAACGATTGCATCAATTTTATTTGTGTCGACTTCAATTCCACAATGGGGAACTGAATCCCAAAAAATTTCCATCATCCACTCTAAAAATGCACTTAAGGGGATTTAGTCTCATCTTATAGATTTGAAGCCTTTCAAAAATAAGATAGAGATTTTCTACATGATCTAGATGAGTCATAGATAGCGAAGATATCATCAATGTAGTCTTCTAGAATTTTGTGAATGAAATCATGAAATATTAAGGTCATCGCTTGTTGGTAAGTTGTGTCTGCATTCTCTAATCCAAACGACATGACCACATAATAGAAGGTACCCCACGGGGTAGTGAAGGTTGTCTTTTACTGATCGTCCAAATTAATACGAATCTGATTATAACCCAAGAATCCATCCATGAAGGACAACAAGGCATGGCTTGCAATCAAATCCATAATCATATTGATATTAGGCAATGAAAAATCATCCTTAAGAGAAGCCTTATTGAGATCATGAAATTCAAAACAAATGTGAATACGACCATCAAACTTGCTAATAACAACAATATTTGATATCCAAGGCGAATCTTCAATAGGACAGATAAATCCTTCTTTTAATAGCTTCTCTATCTTAATCTTAACCAACAATGGGACCTTGGGATTCATCTTTCAGATCTTTTTCTTAACAAGATTAGCATCAATACCAAGGACGATATTATGAACCACTATGGACTCATCAATCTGGGCATGTCCTTGTATGACCAAGCGAAGATATTAGGATAAGAATGTAATGATTTAGAATGTTGCTTAGAATATTTTGGAGAAAGGCACTTCCCAATCTTAATTACCTTCTTAGAAGATTTAGGATCTATGGAAACATCAGTAGTATCCCCTTTATTTAAGGAGAGAACTACAATCTTCAAGATGGGAAATAGGAATGTTCATCATCTTCGAAATTAGATAAAGGAGCCTCCTTGTCTACACTTAGTACAAATTCTGCAAAGTATGTTTTTTTGTGCAAGCAATACAAGAATCATCATTTATGGTGAAAAGAAGGTAGATGGGAGTAGAAACCTAATAATTTTTCTAGTTCTTCCTTCGAAGAGAAAAAATCTAGGGGAACTTCATCATGTCCTACTTTACTCTCAATCAATTTAGGATGAACTAGATCAAGAGGCTCAACAAAGATCATGTTATAACTCTCCACCATGGTTTTTGCATAGATTGTTCTAGAGAAAACCTCAACCCCAAGTTACTCTTGTGAGGTCTAACTTGGATAGGGACTTGAATTCCTTGTTCAATACGCCCACAACCCTTATGTTTATAACCATATTTAGAGACTAGTTCATAACCAAGGGCGTATCGTGTTTGCAAATCCTAAGAAGAAGGTGGATCCACATAGAGAATTTGTCATTCCACTAATGAATTCCAAACATGTCTACATGATCACAATCATCTTTCTTAGCAAGGTTGAAAATATTAATTTTCTCAATAGAAGCCTGATTATCTTCCTCAACAAGAGTACAATTACTTTCCTTAATAGGATCCCAACTATCCCTCTCTATGGGAAGACAAACAACCTTCTTATCAGAGGTGTATGAGACAGTTAGAAGGTCAAGGTGGATAGGGTCAACTTTATATTCTCTGATGAAGAAATCAGAGAAATCCAAGGACCTCCAATCTTTACCAAGACATGTATCTGATTTAGAAGAAAAATTGGAAGGGGAAGACTTGGGACTCTTTACTCTAAGTTCTTCTTTAGGGATGTCTGCTTCAGGGGCAACCTTCAAGGTGGGCACCACTGAAGAGCACACCAACGCATCAGAAGATAATGATGGAATACAATTCTTAAGAGTTGAAACAACCAAGGCTCGATCTACAACTTCCAACTCATAGAGGTGCACAACCTCAGGGTTAGCCCTAATTGTAATTTAATTTCATTATTAGTAACAAATTTTATGAAATGATGTAAGGTAGAGGTTACGACCCCCAAAGCGTGAATCCAAGGTCTTCCCAAAAGAATATTATAAGGTAAGGAACTAGGAATCACATATACTAGAGTGGGTACAATAACGGGTCCTAGCCTCAAAGGAAAGCTTATCATGCCTAGGGCTTGACGACCAACATTATCAAATCCACAAATGTATAGAGAAGAAGCAGCTAAAGAAGAAGAATCAATCTTGATCCTAAGTAATAAATCTATGCCACATATGTTGAGAGTTGAACTAGTGTCAATGAGAGCATGTCTAATACCGATGTTGTTAATGTTGACTATAATCATCAAAGGTCTTCTTGTTTTTTCACATCCGAGGGTGGGAGTTCTTGCGGATGGAATGTTGGTGAATCCACATGAATATGAGCCATCATCACATTAACATCCATAGGCTTAGTAGAGGCAGACAAGAGGATATTTTTCAAGGCTTCCTAAAACATACCTTGATAAATTGAAGTGGACTGAAGAAAATTCCATAGAAAAATCTTGGCAGGAGTAACACAGAGTTGCTTGACAAGATCATAATCACCAAGTGCTTTAGTCATGGGTTTAGGTGTTGAAGGAAGACTTGGTTGTGAGGGTGGAAAAGAAGTAGGAACTGAAGTAGGTTGAGAAGTAGATTGATCCAAATTTTGTTGATTTCTTCTAGTGTTATATGTGTGCCCAACAACATTACAAGAATCCATAGCTTTTAAGAATCTCTTGTAGAGGTCTGACGAGCCATTAGATATCGAAACCTCACGAATAGAATGAAATCTTTTAGGAGAAGGGCTAGCTAGTTGGAGTCAAGTAAACGATGGTTCTCTTAGGATTTTTAGGGGCCACAAAGACTACCACCACATTCACTGACTTCTCAACTTGTGAAGAGGAAGTAGATGATTGTGTAATGCCCAAAAATTTCAACCAAAATGTAGTTAAGGATAAAACAAAAATTTCAAATTTCAATTACAACACATGACTAGCCCACACAATTTTGTTTCCAAGGCACACAATTCATAAAATAACATAACAACATTTTCCCAAATTTAGATTATAATATATAGTAAGTAACTAAACCGCTTAGGAAATCCAAGTAGGGTTTCAAGAGGGGGAAAGGAATTCTCATCATTAAGATAGACAAGTAATTAGTCTGACAAACACATTCATGATCAGAAGACACGATCAAGTTACAAGCTATGTCAACACAATAGATTAATATAAACTCAAAGTAATGAAAAGAGAGCAAACCCTAGGGGAAAGACCTAATTCCTCGAGGGCTCGTCTTGGACGACCTTGCCTACGTATATAATTCGCAGATGAATCGTAGTTCGACAACACGTACTTCAACCATCTCACACTTGGTTGGCCAACAATTGGGTATAACCAAAGGGTTCAAAATATGTATTGCCATAAATTTCAACCATAAGAATATGTACATAACTATATATACCTTTTCTATCCTTACGAGTAGAATAATCACACATGTGTACTTTCATAATGCTAAGAGATAACATAATACTTAAATAATCTTTTTAGTCAATTAATAATCTAGCAAGACAATGCTAAGGCTAAAAGATATGAACTAATTGTTCTAACAAGTCTATAATGTTTACTTTTAATACATGACCTCTCTAAATAATAATTTACAAGATCATAAGGTGACTAATACTATTTTGGATGCTTGAAGTTCTTAAGATTATAGCCAAACTCATTTTAATTCTATTATGAGAGATCCAAACTAGAGTTTAACATACATCCCTTATACACAAGGGTAACAATGAGTAAACCTTAGTCCAATAGATGAATAAAATCTAAGTGTTAAGATACATCTAATTCATAAGATATAACAATCATATCTAGAGTATATATATATATATATATATATAGAGAGAGAGAGAGAGAGAGAGATAAACCCACACATGATGTTTTTAATACAAGGACAATAGATATTAACATTATAAGCATTAAGGGGTCATTAATGATTAGTGCTTTGATATTAAAATCTAGATGAAATAATAATATTTTAATACAAATGCTAACTAGATGCAATCTAATATGATAACATTTAATGTAAATGATAATAACAAAAAAAAAGAATATGAATAATGATTAAATCAACAACAATTATTAATTATAACAATTGAGCTAGCTTTCTACATAAACCAAGACATTGTCATCAATATAGTTTGAAGCAAAATATTTTAACAATTTACACCCATATATCAATCATCATTGTTTATATATCTAGCTCTAGGTTTTCAGACTGATTTTGCAACCTAGTTGTAAACCATTTAGTTCCAATGAATCTCTATGAATTGATGAGTTGCTCACACTATTGTTGACTATTTTAACCACAATAATTTCAAAGAAAAGTAATCAAATAAATCTAATTAAATCAATATTACTTATTAAATACCCCTCTTATTGGCTTGCAGCGTTGGGCATCGAATCTGCTTTTTGGCTCTCTAACACCATGCTTGGCCTCCCACGCCTCTCCCTCATATTGCTACGTAAAACCCCCTTTTTATTCTCCCTTACACGCCCTCTCCCTGCTTCCTCTTACCACCACCATTAACATGACTGTCAATCGATAGATTCACTTCGTGATCCACAGGAATGGTTAGAAGGAGCATCGAACCAGTCCAAAACCTTCATCTGAGGCATTTATGCTCTCCTCTATTTTTGCAACGATGAAGTTGGGGGTCATGGAAGTAAATATTCCATTGCCCCCTTCACATGAACATTTCTTCCCCTCCTCTTCACCCCACAACCATCGATCTTTTTAAATGATGAATCATTTATTTTCTCGATCATTCATCATCCTCCCTGACGATGCCAAAACAGGAGCTTTGGAACGGGGTATGGAACCCATCAAGCATAAAGGATGGAGGCTCCCAAGAAATCTCTTATTGGGGCCTGACTTGGACGAGCTTGGTGCAGCTACCAATATCGATCACTTCCCGAGATGCATCCAAAACTGAGACCATTCGGAGACGGAAAGAGAGCCCACGCATTACAGTTGGGTGTTACGCAGAGCGGGGTGTAAGCGGAACAACCCAAAAGCTAGATAGAGGCTCTCTTATTAGAGCCTGACATGGACGACTTTGGAAAGGCTACCAGTGTCTATCCATTTGTTCTCATGGAATGCATTGATAGCAGGGTATGCGCAGATTGGATTAGTTTGAAGGGCTTTAGAAACTTTCAAGAGAGTGCAATTCGACAGGTATAAAGGAAACCCCACCACATTTAGGCTTCTCAGCAAAATGCAGAAGCATTGAAAAGGCTCATGAATTGTTGGCATAATGACTCAAAAGATGTGGTCTCTTGGACTGCAACCAATGCAAGATATACACAAAATGGATTTTGTTGAAAAGGCTTTAGAAACTTTCAAACAAATGCAAATGGCAGGTGTAAGGCTAGCCTTCACTACATTCACCAGCGTCCTCCCGTCAATCTTCCCCCTCGATAAGACGCGCCCTCACTTAAAAGTCCATTACAACTAAAACAAGAAAAAATAAAATGCGTCAACCATCCAACTAATTCTGGTTCAGCATGCATCCCATCAACATTACTCCCTCCTCCAGGTAATATTTTTGGTAGCCTCTTTCACCAATATATTAATTACATGACAAGATCCGTTTCAGCGCTGAGTAATGGCATGTGACCCAAGTCTACTTGGGAGTGTGATTTGCTTTTTAATCAAATCTTTTTCCCACTATTCCAAGAACTTTCTTCAGCAAAAATTAAGTCGTGGAGAAAGAAAAGGAAAGTAAAGGTCCTTTTATAGTTCACGATACCAATCAGTTTGTTTTTGGGTCTATCGATGGCTTACAGTATATGGGACTCCTCGTACTCCCAATATGAGGGAGGCACCTAACTCATGCTCCACAATACGAGGTGTACATACCTACCCCCTAAATAAATCAAGTGAGTTGATTTAGAGTTATAATGACAAATCTATCATTTTGAACACACAATGTCATTTTATGACATTCCATGGAACATGGAAAGATTACCCTAAGGAATTTCTCCTTATGACTCTTTTAGGGTTCCCTTGCCAACGCGTCGTCTTATAATATTCAAGGACCAACATTATTGAAATGGGTCTTTATTTTAATGATGTAATTAAGGTAAGGATATCATTTACTTCCCAAACCTTTATGTTTACTTAGTTATTTATTCACCAAAATAAAAGCGATAATATACCTTTCTTTATTATTTAAACAAAACTAAAACATAGAAATCTATTATTATTAATCAACTAAATACACATTAACAGTATTATTAATTATTTAACTCTTGGACCCTATCAATACAAGATTATTATATATTTTTAATCCACTAATATCCCTTAATGATATTGGTATTATTAAATCAACTATGCTCATTTTAATTACAATTTAAAATTATTTAATTAAAAATCAACCCATATAATATTATTATCTACCCACCATTAAGCTTTACCAATGATAATAAATGTACCGTTAAAACCGATCATTATTAATAGTATCTTTACTTAACCAAAACTTCACCTCCTTTGATATATATGTATTAAGAAACATTATTATTTATACAACTTTATATATAACATTTCTAATTCATATAATGTATATATTTATATATATTTAATCACCACATTTAATATAATACTTATTTACCTTGCAAATTTTACTAAGATTCTAGATAAATATATTTATCACAAAAAGTTATCATACCACCTTTAATTATTAGGAATACTAATGTTTAGACATAGTATTATGACTCAATTGAATCTATAAGGTAATGAAGTCTCCCCCTCTCCATTATTTCTTTGGCACCTATTACTAAATAATCCTAACATCCTATTAGCACATCCATTTTGGCATCATAAAAATGAGTGATGTGAAAGGAGTCATCATAATGCAAGGAAGCTTCACACTATAAGGATTATCATATGACTTAGATTTAACATCCACATATTCCATACATCTTCAACACCAAAAGTATCATTAAGCTTAACCACGACTTGCTCCAATACCATTCATTTATAACAATTAAAACATTATCACAATGCAAATAAAATAAATTATAATTAACAAGTGAATCTACTATAACCCATATGAGTTTTATGTTGCGAGGTGCACTGTTGCCACATGTTAGAAAATCTTTACATGCATTATGGGGAGTTGACCGAGTGGCCTTACAGATTGTGAAAAAGAATTTTTCTCAAGAGATGTACGGATAGGAGACGGTGCCTCTAAGAAATCATCTAGGGAATCATCTAACATATCAAAATCCTCCTTAGAAAAAGCGTAATCATAGATATTATAACATTGTAGAAAAAGATCTGACATGGTTCATGTCAAGTTCACCAAAAATTTAGAGAAGGGGGATTCATTGGTCATGAGTCTCTTTCTTACCAAGTGAATACTAGGGAAAAAAATTCCCTAAACTACCTCAGCTTAGTTAGTGGATCGGAAAGAGGAATAAAGAAATTGCAAAGAAAGAGTTGAAGATAAAATATTAGAAATAATAACAAACAAACAACTTCAAGAATCGAAAGAATAGATCACAAAGGGAGAAGCTCTCGACCAAAGGACGTCATCGCAAGAGTGGGATGCCAACATGGGACACTAAAGTTCTAGAGACATGTTGGCATCCTATACGAACAGAGCACTAAACTCTTGGACAAAATTAAAAAGAATATGCTAACTAATTCAGATTTGAGGTATGTTTAACCTACTAAATTAACAGAAAAAAGGAAATGTTGATAAAAGAAAAGGTTGAGGACAAACTTACAAAGGGTCCTACACTTTGAAACCTTCCTCCAAGCTCCACATGAGAAACTTGCACACAAGGTGAACGAGAGAAAATGTTGGAGTGGTTTTGGGGCTTGTCGCAGTCAAACCCCATTTTGGTGTCCCCACCTCCATGGACCACCAAATGGATAGAGAGAATAATAGACACAAAGTAAAGTAGACACAAAGTGATAAAAATAAACCTCACTTGGGAGAAGAACCCATATCACAAGATAAGACACAAAGTGGTAAAATCCAACTCTGCTTGGGAGGAGAGCTCGTACCACAAGATAAGACACACAATATAGAGGACAATAGCAAATAGACAAGAATCAAGAGAGTGTTACCAATAGTCTGCGATGCCCTCTTGGCTTGATAGACACAATGTTGAATGTTTGCAAGAGAGCTTTGGTTGTTGGAGGATCTTTAATCCAATAGAGCTTCGCTATAGAGATGAGATCAAGAGAATAGAAGAGCAAGAGAAAAGAGCTAGAGTTAAAAAGTGATAGAATGAATGAATGAGAGTGAAAAAAAATGGTTTTTTCAATTGCATGGGTGGGAGGAGTCATTTCTCTCAAAAATAGACCACATGGACATGTGTGATGGGTCAAAGATTCTAAGATTCCTCATTTTGACTCCCAAAAGTATATGAATGCTAGCACACCAAACAAACATCTACACATCATGTAGGCATCCAACTCGTCATTTCACAAGAAACGGGGTGATAGATTATTGTCACTTCATCATTGGTCCTTATGAGGTTAAAATCACAAAATTCCAACCTATAAGGTTCTTGTCATAAATGCGGCTAGGTGCCATAAATGCAAGGGTCAAATGCACAAATGTGAAATTGCCACGGGGTGTAATTTTACGACATTATAATATCATATTACACATGGTGGAGATGGGAGGACTATGGAATTTTTTAGGATTAAGGTTTCATCCACCTTGTAAATCCTATGTCATATATCATGGTTCCAAAATCCTTGGAAAGTGTCTCTAGAATGGGATAATAAAAGAAAAAGGAAATGATAAGTGACTATTGGGATTCTCCAAGTGGGTGATTGGATAGAGGCAATAGGTGTCACTTGGTTTTCCATCATTTATTACATTTAATGTAATGTTTATCTTCTCAAATTTGGACACTTGAGTTGGAGGGAAAATATTGGAGCCAAAATAGGTGTCCTTTCATATTCTGTGGAGGATTTCCAAAGGTTGGGGATGTTTAGAATGAAGGTCATCTTTGGGCACCTTGTTTGGTGCATTAGATTCCTTCACACATTTATAAAATCAGCCTCTTGGATGTAGAATTAGAGAGCAATAGCCGAATGTAGTGTTACTTTGTAGGAACAAGGATAGGTGGAGGCATAAGGAGGTTGTCCACAGGTACACGAGTAATACCATGTTGGAGAAAAAGAGGAGAATAGAAGTGGTTGTATTGTAATCTCATTTATTTGATGATAATGCATACTTGGCCTCTCTTCTTGGTGGAGTTTTTTCCCGCAAGGGTTTCTCTACGAAAATCCTATGTTATGAGATGATCTTGTGTTGTTGATTTATGTCTCATTGCTACTATCTTATGCTGATAATATTTTTTATATATTTTTATAATTTCACATAAGGTAGTGTTTATAAGCACATTATGTTGGTTGATTTTTGGCATTATAAAGAAGATGGATCTAATCATGGTATTTCCATATTAAGGCAAGTTAATTTTTAGATTTTCATGTTGTTGTAGTCCAAGCCCTGTATCTCATCCCTTGAAGCCATATTTGGATAGAGATTGAATATCCCAACAATCGGCATTGAACCTGTTTATTTCTCATCATTTGGTATTAAAGCTAAAGTTTAACTAGGTTCTGGGAATTCCTTCTTTTTTATTTCTTAGCTTGGAAAGCTTGTGGGAATTTGTTAGAAGGAATTGGAGGTTTTTGGAAGGCTTTTGGGGAAGCAATGAATGTTCTTGAGTTAACTTTGTTTTGCAGATTTGTGAGATCAAAAGCCATGGATATTGTCAATGTGATCTATGTTGGGCATTGGAAGCTCATGATTATGGATCTTTATGGAGTTGGTTATGTTTTAGTAACTTGGAGCTCTTATTTGACAATATGATTGTATCCTCTTGTTTGGTGGTTTTGTTCCTTTACTTTGTGGTCATGTGAAGTGAAAAGGTGTTCATGTTGGATGGGTAGAGACATTTTGGTCACATAGAGAAACACTTTTGATTTGGACTATAGAATGGGGTGCTTATGTTGGATTCATGGTTTTAGCCCTTGGTTACATGAAGCCACTGGAAGATAAGCCACTAACCTCTTTGTGAGTTGTGGATCTGATATGTTTCATATGTTATAAGCTCGTGAAAAACTTGGTTTTTCTTATTGGGTTGTAGTTTAATCTTGTTTTCAGTTGTGGGTTTGTAGATTTGTGCTTATTCCATTAATTAGATGACATGTTTAATGTGAATTTCTAGATGGTTAAATGGATTTCAGATTTACAAAGATGGTTTTGCATTTTTTACATGTTAACTAGATGAAGACGGTTATAGGTTTGCAAGGCTTCTTGGAGGGGTTCTTATTGATCTATGGTTACTCCTATGTGGGTTTGTTTGGAAAATCAGATCTACCATTGATTCTAGTGTTTGAGTCTTGGAAATCCACATTTTATACTTGAATATCTCTATTTTGTATGATACTAATGTGGGGTTAGATCTTGTTTTAGACATTTGAGCTTGGGGCACTGATTATGTATTTCTCCTTTGAGATGTTGCATATGTGCATATCTTGAAAAAAAATTGGATGTGGATTTTATTTGGTAGGCCATATTTTTGGTCACCATTGTTACATTGGTATGCTTGTTGCAGATGGAGATGGTTATTGGGAGTACCTGATATAGTTGTTCATTTGAATCTTTAATAGTTGTTTATGGTGCATGAGAAGCTTTGTTCACTTTTAGTAGAGTTTTGGAAATGATATTAGTCATGATGCCATGTATAACTTGGTATTACTTTTAGTGGGAGCTTTATGCAATTACATAATGTGTTTTATCTTCTTTGTTTCAAAATTTTGATTCTAATTTGTTGTTGTTGCAGTGCGTAGTGAACCATGGATAATCTTTGATTAGAAGATGGACGGTCTTTTGTAATGGTTGTTGGTGTCATGAGTAGCTCTTGGATTCTACATTCAGATTGTAGTGAGAGTTATGACATCTTTGGTTCTATTGATAAAGGATGTGTAACATTGGTATCTTCTTGGTTTGGAGATTGTGGTTGTACTTTACCTTTTTGGGAGCTCATGGTGTTGAGTTCTTTGATTGTTTTAGGGCCATGGAAGATCTTCAGTTAGGAGATGATTATCATGATGCTTGGAAAGCTTGGTTACACAATTATGTGGGAGATTTAGAAGTGATGTTGATTCATCATTTGTTGATGGATGGTTATGTGATCTCCTAGGAGGGGATTGTTAGGTATAGGAGGCAATAACTTATCAATTAAATGCAGAAAAATATGAAAACACAACAGATTTATAAAATCGAGAAAAATGAACAGCAAGAAGACAACACAAAGATTTAACATGGTTCACCCAAAATCGAGTTACATCCACAAACAGAGGGTTTCAAATTATATTAATCTCCCATAAAATAACCTTTATAATGACATGCAGAGACATGCAATAACTTGCAACAATGTTTTTTCACATTTTTCCACTGTTGATTTTTACATAATCTTTGCTACGTGTACCCGCGACACTTCTTGCAGTTTTCTAGCCATTGCTATGTGATTTTCTGCTAATGTTTTTCACAACCTGTTGCCCTCAAAACTCTAATCCAAGTATTGGAATATGTTCTCACACATGTCACATTAATTACAACTGAAGTGTGGCCATTGGTTTTGACTCATGCACCCAACAAAACATTTTCTTTGGATAGTTACCAATAACTATTTGCAACTATCTTAAATTAAATAAATAGTGTAACTGATCATTTCCAATATTTAATAACTGTTTGTAGCTGTTGTTTTAAATACAAGTGTAGAAAAATATTTATTACGTGCAGTAAATTAGTTAATAAGATAATGATGAAGATTTTATTTGAGTCTTATTGGTCTCCATAACACAACAATATCCCACTTGGAGATAGATCAGATTTCACTCCATACCATCTCCCACTTGGAGACCGATCATAACATTGTTGCCCCTGCAACTCCCACTAGAAATAAGCACCATGGATCCTACAATTCTATTTTGTTTAAATTTAACCTTGAAGGCCAACTGAAGCTGAAGAGGAGCTCAACTTCTCCCTTGACACCACCTTCGTAAACATATATGTTGGATTGTCATTTGTGTGTATCTTTTCCAACTTTACTTGTCCATCCTCAACATCAACCGAATAAAATGATATCTCAGTTGTATGAGTTTGGTTTTTGAGTGCAAGACATAATTTTTTGCAAGATGGGTAAGTGCACCAATCTGTGACACAATTTAGGTGCCAAATTGAAAAAATGATAAAAAAAACCTCGAAATAAGGCCTTTGGCGCATGCCAAATGTCTAAAAATACATAAAATGAAAAAGTCGGGTTTGGAACCCTCATTTTGTCTTCAACCCGCGGCTTGAGAAGGAAGATTTCAGGTCTGCAACTTGCGCTCGCCAAATCTCCTCCATTCTTTGCATCCTTAGCTTGCCATTTTCCATGAGAATGTCGCCAACACGTCGGAGAGGTCAAAAATTGCAAAGAGGTGTGTATTTTTATTCTATTTATTTCGAATTTGATTTGGAATGCAACTTTAAATAGATTTTTATAATAAAACTTTGTTCTGATTATCAGGGAATGAATCTCCACCTCAAAACATTGAGAATTCACAATCACCCCCTCATCAAGAGCCTCCTATACAAGAACAACCTGAAACCCCTCCATCAATTCATAGGCATCCTCAAGGAACACAAGAAAATATTCAAAATCAAATTGAAAACAATAAAAGAGACATTCAACAATTAATTGCAAGATTAACCGAGCATGCCGAAACCCACCCTTATAGGAGAGGGATTGTTGAATCATTGAAGTCAATTTTAACTCATGTAGGAGAAATGAGCGAGCAAATGAATTTTTGTTCAACTAAGAGAGATGAGATGAGGCAATTTTATGCTAATGGTTTGTCATATGCAAATGTCAAAAAACTAAAAAATAGCAAAGTCGAGTTGTGTGCCCTATTTAAAGACCCAAAAACCAATGAACCTTTGTCCCATGCATGCAGGAGGTTCCCCATCCATTGGTGCCACCATGATTTAATTAGAAACAAATTATGGGAGTGGTGGTGGATGGTATTTGACCAACCTCCATGCAATAACCATGAGGTGCAACAATACTTTTTGAGGAAACTCTATTGCCAGTTTCTCCTCAATAAAATGCCAAACTATTTTGACATCTTATACTTTTAGGGTAGAGGTGGGGGCTCCACATATGATAGACCTGTTGCACGAAGTAATCCACAGTTGGCACCGAGAGCCTTGGGCAGACCCATGGTGGAGCATGTCGTTGTTCTTTCCATTGTTAAGGATAGTGTAGAGGTGGACATGATGAAGTCGATTGGCTTACTCACCCAGACCATTTTACACTGTGTGAGTCCTCTAGTAGAGCCTGGTGTGGAGGAGACGTGTAGGCCCCGAGCTCCACCCCACCATTGTGGTGCTTGTGGTGTTGTTTGCACATACGATTATCAGGGTGCTCATGATGCAGCTACATAGCCTATGTCAGTTGTAGAGGCGATGGCTTTCACAGATGATATTCTGAATGATACATTCGGCATTAACACTCAGGTAAAATTTAGCAAGTTATTTTAATGTTGTTTATTAAAATATATTTTGAAATTTAAGAATAACTAAATTAGTAGAATTTTGATATGATGAAATATCAAGGTGACACTGTTCATGAGGGATGCTCTATTCCTACAAACCCTTATACATTCTCGACAATGAGTCCACAGGTATGCAACTAGTATTAAAGATATTATTATTGCATTTGAACAGTTGAATGCTATATTTGAATGTTTGTCTCATAACATGCTTCGAATTTCAAACAATTTCCTGGTGCACCTTCTTCCTCCACACCTCATGATTCATATCCTCAAACAACGTACACTCAGGTGGCCTTTATTCATTAATAGGGTTGTAAATCTATGTTAGCTAGTTTTCATAATTTTGCGTATATACAAATCTAAAAAATTGATGAGAAACACAAACATTGCATTCAAGTATTCCTTGATCATGTCACATTATGTTCTCCTATATCAACATGATACTTGAGATATTATTTCATTTGCAGTTGTTGACAAGAGATAGCCATGGTGATGTTGGTGGCATGATGGACCATGGAGTTGCTACAGCAATAGCCAGTTCTGATCCATTGAGAGAGGTGTGGAATAGATTAGTCGATTTGACATTATATTTTCTCTTTTATGGTCTATTATAGAAAATTTTCACGATAATTTTATGTAGTTTAATTTCTATCTTCATGGTTGCTATAGGTGGTTGTCACTCCAGATCGTGGACATGGTGATGCTTCAAATGTGCATGATGACTATATGTATGCGGTAAGTGATTATATTTTGTTATATGCCATTCCATAATTCAATTTCTATGCTTTAACATATTTACTTTTAATTGTATCAATTGAAGGTCCAGAGTGAAGAGAGGAGGAGTAGCGGGCGTGTTCGAAAGACAAGACAAGCAACAGTCACTCCATCCAGCCGAATTTTGAAGGCAACACGGGATCTATTCCCTTCCCCTAGAGGGAAATGACTATGTATTAGTGTTGTTTGTTGTATGCCTATGTGGCATTTTAGAACATATGTTTTGTACTATTGATATATATACGTGATATTTTATGTCCAAATGGCTCCTTTGTACTAAGCCTATATGGTTTTTTTGGATATATTTATATACTTTTATCAATATATATCATTGTATAGCCTTTCGGATTTTTGATTAAAGAAACTCTTATTTTTCTACTGCCATTCTTGAATGATGTTATCATGCGTATCGTGTAAGTTGTATGCTTGAATGTTGTAGGCATGGATTTTTTTTACATCTAATTCTTAATTAATTACTGTCGAATGCTCATTAAGCCCCATCTAAAGCGTATTGTATAAATAAGCTCCATTCATGGTGGTTTTTATCCTTTGGAATGCTTCAATTACTTGTGCCTCACTGATGCAGTAGCAAGGAGGCTCAAACCCAATCAGTCTGACAACCTACCTTCAAGGGGCTCCTAACAAGATTAATACAACCTATTTTGAGCAATCTACGCAACCTCAAAGCCCCATCAAACCAAACTCTTCATTCAAAACCTTACCCAACAATCCACCCTTGTAGCACTCTAATGCAAAGCCAAGGTGGAGAAGACTCACAACAATGGAAATGTCAATTCTCAATCAAGAACTCTTCTTCATAATGATTCAGCCTAATAGGCATCAACCCACCCTCAACGGTCTCAACTCCTCAACCTTGCAAATGAACAACAAGACTCCACCAAGGCCCTACAAATACCATCAACATTCATACAATGACAATTGAATCAACTGACAACAATCCCTAAGTCAGATTCATCAAGGTTTCCAAAACTCACATTTGTGACTGGTTATTATTGTAGTACTCAAAACTCAGTTTTAGCTAGATTTCTCCCAACCTTTCCAAAACACTAGATAATTACAAGATGGATTGAGATACCCTTTTTAGGGCTACACAACATACCAAAGAATTAGTGGTCTCTCTTTTGGACCGACATAGACTTTCAACACACCTACATCAATTTTGGCTTCATAATTAGCCCTTTTTTTCCAAAGGGACCACCCTTCCAACTTTAGGTATCTATCCAAATGCCTTGGAAATTCTTAGGTCATGGTGCCAAACCTCAAATTTTTTCATTATTTTGTGTCTACAGAGCCTCTAACTCACAAAACCCAAGAAAACCTCCTAAACCTTCACAAAATCAAGGGTTTTAAAGAAATGTACAACTCCAGACCTCTCTCAACACTTCCAAAGCCCCAAACACCTCAAAATACTTCTGCACAGACTCATCAGACCCTCACATAACCCTTACAGGCATTAATTCTTAAAAACCTCTCTTTGGTTCCTCACTTCCATGTTGGAAAACCCTTGTTCAGTCTTAGAACAGTCACAAAAACACCACATAATTATGACTCCTTATTCCAAAATGAGTTGAAACACTTATTATAACATTTTTTCAATCAATCCACTAAGATACAGTAGCAAACAATAGGTGGATTGATTGTTACATCACAAATTTCCCCTCAAACCCTTGATTCAGCAACGTTGGGACAGTCACTGTTTGTGTTGGTTCTCTCTACAAACAAAGAGGTAAGACACCAAATAAAAATTAAATGAATTAGAAAACATATAGAAACATCCTCTAATTTCTTAGACCATGAAGAACATGTATGTGGCTGTACAATTCTCAAAAAGATCAAGAAAACAATATTTTCTAGAAAATTGCTCAAAACTGTGGTGTTTATTGTGTAAAATTGTTACAAAACTTCTTCCACTCTCTCATTCAAGCCTTGGTAAGGATTTTTAAATCATTTTACAACAACCATATTCTCCCCAATGCCCATAAAAAACCTTGGGATTAGTTGGTCCCTTAATTACATTTGTTTGTGTTAAAGTTGTTTTGTCAGCATTTTGCAAATTATATGATTTCTAATTGACTTCTAAGACACAAAACACCCTTTATTTGCATTATGCTTGATCTCTCAAAGCTTATTAGACAAAATAAACCTAAATACACTAACATTTCCCTATTTATGTATTCAAATAAATAAAAAATTGATGATGTGGTGTAGGTGCTCCTGCACCAAACTCAAAACCCGGTCCAAGCCTAATTTCTCCCAACCTTTTCAAACACTTGACCATTTAAAGTTGGATTAAGATACCCTTTTCAGGGTTACACAACATATGCCAAAACCAATAGTAACTCTTTTGGACCAACATGAACTTTCAATACACCTCCCTTGCTCTAAGCTTCACAATTAGGCCTAATTTCCAAAGGAACCCCCTCACAAACTCACCTCCAAACCAAGGAAACTTGAAACAGTCTTAGGGATGCTCACCAAACTTAGGATTCTCCCATTTTAAGAGCCCCAAGAACTTGTTCTATTCCTCTAATCACAAACCGTCCTAAACCTTCACAAAAACAAGGGTTTTAAAGAAACTCATAACTCCAGACCTCCCCCAATCCTTCCAAAGGTCCAAAAACCCCACAATACCTCTGCCCTAACTTAAAAGACACTCACAATCCCATTCCTTTAAGTATTTCTCAAATTCAGTACTTGAGTTCCTTACTTTCATGGTGGAAACACTCCTAAACAACATTAGAACTTCACACCCCACTGAATTTATTCATTCTCTTGGCCTCCAACGTATTCATACACCAAACTAATCATGGTATACGCTAATCCACCAAGCAAAAAGGTCATAATAGTAGGTGGATTGGATAATGTGTCATGGTTTTGCACTCAAAACCCCTAACACAGAAAATAGAGCAGTAACCAAGTTTTCTGATCCCACACACACCAACGGTGGATTTAAACCTTTAGAATAGATGCAAAGAGAGTAAACACATATGCAATCAAGTATCCAAAGCCTCAAGTCATGATAGACTTGTATGGGCCTGTGCAAGGCAAAGAAAATTCAGGAAAACAAAGAAAACCAGTGATCAACGTTTTCAAGTATATTTTCTTATTAGAAACTGAACAAAATCAACCCTCAACTTGGGGTATTATAGAAATATATCTTGATACCACCTTCCAACTACCCCTTGAGCCGATCAACCACCATAACCACCCTTTTTTAGACTTCTAAGATGGCAATTTGCCAATTTTGCTCTTAATTACCATTCATTCACAACTTGATTTTGCAAATACCACCTAACTGACCTATTAAGCCTTTTAAATACAATTGCAAGGTATTTACATAGCATATAGAAATATAAAGAGGAAATACAATAAATATTTTAACTAATGAATTTTAGAAAATAGCTTTTTGTAGTTTATATTCATGTCATTGATTACATTGCATTGCACATCTTTCAAAGTCAAAGAATTACTTCACTTTACATAACTAATAAGTAGATGCTGATAGATGCCAAAAATTTAATTAAAATATAGTTTGAACAAAGTCAACCTAAGCAGTTATGCAATTACTTCACATTTCATAACTAATAACTAGGAGCAGCTGCCAATTGCTTTAGCTTGTCATGGAATTCCATGAGACCACATTTCTTTGAGGCATTTTTTCAAATATTTCATTCCCTTGTCTATGCTATGACATTTTTCATATATGTCTACCAAAGAATTTTATCAAATAGTTCATTGCCTTCTTGCTATGGCTAGAAGCCTAAAACAAATGCTTTCGAACAAGCTATGGATGCTTGGAAAAAATCTATGAAAGCATAATAGTAAGCAATAGCATAGACAAGCCATTGAACTTTTTGAAAAAATGCCTCAAAGAAAAGTGGTCTCATGGTGATGGAATGCCATGACAAGCCATAGACAAGGCAGTGAATTGTTTGATAATACGCCTCAACTACTTGCATTTGACAACTTTTTCTTCGAGTGAAAATTTTCCACCATAGGAAAAAACCTCTGAGATAGAAAAAACCAAGCAAGGTTATTGTAGAGGGGCCCAACGTGATCCCATAGGATCAGACGAGAAGTTTCTAAGCATCATGATGTTCGAGTAATAGCATGCTGAAGTTCGCAGCCATTTTGCACTTTGGACCCTTAAGGGATCGATCTGATTGAACGTAGCTCGGAGTGATTCCGCGTGTTTAGGTGTGAAAGAGGACCATGCCTAGCATAAACATACCTATTCGGATGCGTTGGAACAGTCTGTTTGGTCACATGAGTTGCAGAACGAAAGTTGCACCACTTTGTCACTTTCAACTACTTGCATTTGACAACTTTTTCCCCGAGTGAAAATTCGCCAGCACGGGAAAATGCCTTCGAGATAGCGAAAACCGAGAGAGGTTATTGTAGATGGGCCCAACATGATCTTGTAGGATTAGATGAGAATTTTCTAAGCATCACGGTGTTCGAGTAATAGCATCCTGAATTTTGCAGCCATTTTGCACTTTAGACCCTTAAGGGATCGACCCGATTGAACGTAGCTCAGAGCGATTCCGCGTGTTTAGGTGCAAAAGAGGACCATGCCTAGCGTAAAAGTACCCACCTGGACGCGTTGGAACAATTTTTTTGGTCACATGAGCTGCAGAACGAAAGTTGCACCACTTTGCAACTTTCAACTACTTGCATTTGACAACTTTTTCCTCGAGTGAAAATTTGCCACCATAGGAAAAAGCCTCCGAGATAGCGAAAACCGAGAAAGGTTATTGTAGAGGGGCCCAACATGATCCCATAGGATTAGAAAAGAAGTTTCTAAGCATCACGGTGTCTGAGTAATAGCATGCTGAAGTTCGCAGCCATTTTGCAATTTGGACCCTTAAGGGATCAATCCGGTTGAACGTAGCTCGGAGTGATTCTGCGTGTTTGGGTGCGAAAGAGGAGCGTGCCTAGCGTAAATGTACCCACCCGGATGTGTTGGAATAGTTTGTTTGGTCACATGAGCTGCAGAACGAAAGTTACACCACTTTGCAACTTTCAACTTCTTACATTTGACAACTTTTTCCCCGAGTGAAAATTCGCCAGCACAGGAAAATGTCTTCGAGACAGCGAAAACCGAGAGTTTATTGTAGATGGGCCCAACTTGATCCTCTAGGATCAGATGAGAAGTTTCTAAGCGTCATGGTGTCCGAGTAATATCATGTTGAATTTCACATCCATTTTGCACTATGGACCCTTAAGGGATTGATCTGGTTGAACGTAGCTCGAAATGATTCCGCGTGTTTAGGTGCAAAAGAGGACCATGTCTAGTGTAAACGTACCCACCCAGACGCGTTGGAACAGTTTGTTTGGTCACATGAGCTGCAGAACGAAAGTTGCACCACTTTGCAACTTTCAACTACTTGCATTTGACAACTTTTTCCCCGAGTGAAAATTCACCACCATAGGAAAAATCCTCCGAGATAGCGAAAACTGAGCAAGGTTATTGTAGAGGGGCCCAACATAATCCCATAGGATTAGACGAGAATTTTCTAAGCATCACGATGTCCAAGTAATAGCATGCTGAAGTTCGCAGCCATTTTGCACTTTGGACCCTTAAGGGATCAATCCGGTTGAACGTAGGTCAGAGCGATTCTGCGTGTTTGGGTGTGAAAGAGGACCATTCCTAGTGTAAACGTACCCACCCGGATGCGTTGGAACAGTCTGTTTGGTCACACGAGCTGTAGAATGAAAGTTGCACCACTTTGCAACTTTCAACTACTTGCATTTGACAACTTTTTCCTCGAGTGAAAATTCGCCACCACAGGAAAATGCCTTCGAGATAGCGAAAACCGAGAGAGGTTATTATAGATGGTCCCAACATGATGTTGTAGGATTAGATGAGAAGTTTCTAAGCATCATGGTATTCGAGTAATAGCATGTTGAATTTGACAGCCATTTTGCACTTTGGACCCTTAAGGGATCGATCCGGTTGAATGTAGCTCAGAGCGATTCTGCGTGTTTGGGTGCGAAAGAGGACCGTGCCTAGTGTAAACGTACCCACCCATATGCGTTGGAATAGTTTTTTTGGTCACACGAGCTACAAAACGAAAGTTGCACCACTTTACAACTTTCAACTACTTGCATTTGACAACTTTTTCCCCGAGTGAAAATTTGCCAGCACAGGAAAATGCCTTTGAGATAGCGAAAACCGAGAGAGGTTATTATAGATGGGCCCAACTTGATCTTGTAGGATTAGATGAGAAGTTTCTAAGCATCATGGTGTCTGAGTAATAGCATGCTGAATTTCACAACCATTTTGCACTTTGGACCCTTAAGGGATCGATCCAGTTGAATGTAGCTCGGAGCGATTCTGTGTGTTTAGGTATGAAGACGTTCATCATTTCATCAAAGGATAATAGATTTAAATGAATTTTATTCATTAAGACAAGCATCGTGAATGTATGAACACAAGGGAACTGTGAAGGGTCACTGTACATGGCAATGTGCAAATAAAAAGGACATATTAGAAATGAGTAGTGATTAGTTGTTAAGTACAGTGAGTGTTTGATTATAAAGTGCCTGAAAATCAAATTCACTCACCACAACCAATGTCCTATGATTTTCAATTCTATGTCAGTTAGTGTCTCAAGACTCCAAGAGCTATGGTTGTGTATGTAGAAATAGGTCCTTATGAATGTGGAGTCTTCAATTAACTCTTTAAATGTAAACCATGAAGCATTACAACTAATTTTAAATGTAATATACACATTTAATTGAGGTATATATTAAGGAATATACACATTTGCATGTATTAATTTCTCATGATTTTAATATATCAAAAAATACAGTAAGTCAATGACAAATATTACAATAGTGATGGAAGAACATCTTGAAAATCTTCCCATTTGTCAATACTTGTAGCAATACATGCAGGGAAATAATCCTCCCATTTCCAACACAAATAATGAAATATATTGTACTTGAGAAAAGGACAAAAGGAGTTGCTGCCCAGTTTTTTTTTCCATTCCACAATCACAATCAGAAAAGGATCAATGACAGTCATAAATGCATATGACATCAAACAGTAATAGTGAAAAATCCTTATTGCAAGGTGTTGGTCCAAAAGAGTGATCAATAACATGGCTTTACAAATTCAATGTGCATACTTACAAATCAATCCAGGGAACCATCTAGGTTTTCTCTAGTCTTTATTGTGTCGAATATTTCCTCATGGTCAAACTCATGCACTTTCCACAAGTTCTTGATCACGGGTCTACCCTTATATTTGATCAAATGAACGTTGGTGGCGACGACAAAGTTCAAATAGTGAAGAATTTTCCGATGCGCGTTGAAGTCCTCAAACAACCAAACTACAACATTCTTAACTGGATACCTTTGAAGTCATGTTCCAGTAACAACCACCGAACCTGTAGGATATTCTATGTTTTCTCCATCTATAACTGGGACTCCAATTTCTTTTTCGCCTCAATACAATGACACAAATAATAATTTGTACCCTATTCATTGTCTTCATCTGCAATCACCGCATAAACGTGCCCTGCATTGATATGTTCATCTTGTTAGATTTATTTACTGAGCAACATAATAAAACTTGTAAGTAAGATATATTACCTGGTTCTAGTAGGTCTGATACATGATCAAAGTCAATGGATGATTGCATCTCTGTGATTTGTAGAGCCATCAAGAGCTGATAAGTGTCAAGTGGGGCTAGACTTCTTATAGACCATTCATCAACCCACTCTATTGACTTGCAATCATTCCATGATTGAAGTGTGCATGCATAACAAAAGCATGCCATCTTCCTTGTATGGATAGTCCATGTACCTGCATTGGATCTTCTAAAAGAGTGTATCTCACTCAATCCTGTTAGTGTACAACAATCCTCATATTTTGCAATGTTAGTATCATCTACTAAATGAAAAAATCTACGAACTAAAGAATTACCTTCACTACTTGGACCCATTGAACCATTGCACCACTGGACAATTGATCTTGCATCTATCGACTTTACACTATTTGTGTACTTTAACTCTTCTCATGCTAGGTCTCTTTTGATACATGCACCTACTCCATCATGCTCCCCCTTTCCATGCCCGACCTCTGAGAAGTTCCACATATGTTGAACACCACTAATCCTATGCATCCTGCTCAACCAGTAAAACATTTTGGCGTTCTTGAATTGTGATGTACAATTATTTGACCATATGATATGCTGACTAAATGATATGCACCTTCTAGCCAGATCGGCATAGAACATATGAAAGCAACCTTGAACAAACTTTATAGAATGTGTGTGATGATCACTGTTGTAAAAGTGATACTCCCTCAATACTTTCCTATTTTCCTCTATACTATCATTTGCATGAATGAATGCTATATGTACAAATATAGCAACCTGCACGGAGTTGTAGTACTGTGATCGCACCTCATTTTGTGGTTTTAGTGTGTAGTTATCAGTGAAGTCGACAACTGAAATGATATGACGAAGTGGAAATGTGTCCTTGCATAACTTGAACTATGAGTCCAAACATTGTGCTCTGTGTGTATGCGTTGCATAATCATAAACCACCCGATCACGAAAAATTCCCATAAATTGATACACTGGAATCTTATCACTGACCAATTCACACTTCTTTGCTTCTTTCCCATCTTTTAGACTGTATTCCACTGTCGTATATTTGCCAAATTCCACAATTTTGTCTCCAATTGTGTGTGTACTAGCCATGTGTTGGAAAATTGGAAAATGTTGCATGCCACCACAATGATCACATGTGCCATCCAAACATGATTTTTTGTAAAAAAATTGACCATCCTCTCTTTCACATAAAATGGAAGACAAAAATTTCCTTGACGATTTAGGTGGAGGCATTATATTACATTCTTGCAAAACATTGTCAGTATGCATATCTACACTTATACGTCGATAAAAATCATAATGGTTAGAAAACTCAATATGAACCCTACAACAACAAGTAGTGCGTGTGTGATTTATTTTGACATAAAAAGGCTTTAGAATTTCAAAATACCTTTGACATATTTTAATTTCAAGAAACTTTTGTACAAAATCAGCAAAAATTTGGGTTTGAGTGGTATCCAAATAATGCATTGGATGTGGCTCACAGTTTATACTACAAATTCTCCTTCTTACAACATCTCTTTGATTAGGAGAGGTCCTTGTGTTATCCTTCCAATAATTCACAATTAAAGATCTCAAGCCTTGAGCAATTCTTGTGTCTTTCTATCCCACTCTACTCGAAAATGCCCATAACTCATTGCTATTTGGATCCTCCACTCTTTCACGCCTTCCTTTGGCTCTCATTAGAGATGATATACTTATTTTCAAAGACTTACTTGCCTTTGTAAGGTTCACCTTGTTCCTTGTTTGACTGCTTAACAGTGTTGTTGTCATCACACGTCATGTGGTACAACTATCCTTCGTACGTGAGGTGGAACCCATGCTCTCATATGCACTCATCAAGTTCTTTACAATGGAATTTTCACTTGAGTCATTCAAAACTCTTAGCACAAGAGCCTTCATGGTGGGCCTAAATTTGAGTTGCCTCATCATTTCAACAAATAGTTGGCATCTTCCACCCTCACTTAGCTTCGCAAAAAACAAACTCCATATCCTTTCTGCATATCTTTGACATGTACATTTTGGAATCTTATTAGGCATCCATTTTGAAACATTGGAATCAATATCAATAAAAAATATAGGTTTTCTATGCAAAACTCTAGGAGGAGTTCTCAAATGTAAATTTGTGTCAATATTGGGAAGGTCAACAACATCGGGGATAGATCGTGTACCTTCAATTGGAGGTGCAATTGATGACATACCTTGAGATTGACATGTAAACGATGTTGTACCTCCAACTTGATATGTCGTTTGTGGAGTTCCTTCAAATAGAGATGTGTTTGCTGATGTATTTTCAAAACACAATGTTTTTGATGGTGTGTCTTCAATTGGAGATGTGATTTCCGATGTACCTGGAAAACCACATGTTGTTTTCAATGTGTCTTCAATTGGAGATGTGCATTGAGCTTCACCTATGGTTGATGATGTGCCCCCAACTTCTGTATCCATTCTTGTCCTTCCACGAAATTTCCTCATCCGTGCCCTATGTTTTGCCAATTTGACATCTCTCTTAGATTGCACGGGAATTTGTGGTTGTATGGGCTGCAATTCCTTTGCTTCACAAGCTACATTTTTTGATTCTCTTCTCCTTGCATTTTTAACTACATGTTCTTTTGGTGTTAGAGGCTTCAGTCGTTTCCTCAGCATGACCTTGAATGCTACATGTGCACAAACACACATAGAACAAAAGTAAGTAATGCATTTTACAAAAAAATTGATGCAAAGAGGGGTGAAAACCATTCAATACAGCAAATCAATGAGAATCACAAACCTAGGGTATAAATTGCTGCCACCTAAATGAAAACTAGAGACTCTTGTGTTTATTTTTCTCAAAACCAAATTTTTGATTGTCAACAAAGTCATGAAGAATATGGATTCAAAGAAGGGTTTGTGATGCTATATCTTATCATTATTCACTATTTCTTTGGCAATGAGGTTTTCCAAATTAGTAGAAAAAAGAATGAAATACAGTGAATTCCACTAGCCATGCTGGAAATTGACTACTATAAGCAATGCAAATAGAATTCATAAGGAAATGTCATGTTTTTATTTTTTTTGTTCTTCAAACTCATAAAAATTGAACTTTTTTATGCAAATCCCATCTAATTCAATGTTGAATTCTAAGTCCAATTGTTATGATTAATAAAATCATTAAGGAAATTTAGTTTATATTGTCAAAAACAAACAAATATACTAAATACAAACATTTCAATTTACCAAGATAAATATATTACCTCAGATAATGTAAAATGATGTAGAAACTTCAAAATATCTTCTTCTACGTTGTCTACCATGCAGATTGGTGGTAAAAAGGTGATGGATCAAGCATAGATTGGTACAATATGAAGTCAACTGCAGAAAAAAAGGCATTTTTGACTCAGATAAAGCGTGGAACCAGACAAACACAGGAGAATGTGGGCTTGAATCATGGGGTCAACCCTTATTTTTACTGTTTCAAGGTAAAACCCATTTGGTGCTCGCCAAATATGTTCCTCTGAAAATGAGAGACTTCGGAGAGAGAGAGAGAGAGAGAGAGAGGGGGGGAGGGAGAGGGTGTGGGAGGGATAAACCTAAGAGAGAGAGGTTGGGAGGGAGACACCTGAGAGAAGGAGAGGGAGTCAAAGTGGGAGAGAGGGGCTGGGAAGGAGAGACCTAACAAAGTAGGGTGGGAGGTAAGTGAGGCCTGACAAAGAGGGATTGTGAGATAAGTGAGGCTTAATCCCTCAACCCTCAACCCTCAACCCTTAACCCTTAAACCCTAATCCATAGAGACAGAGATAGAGAGTGAGAGAGAGGGAGGGAGAGGGGGTGGGAGGGAGACACCTGAGAGAGAAGGAGAAGGAGACAAAGTGGGAGAGAGGGGGTGGGAAGGAGATACCTAAGAGAGTAGGAGAGAGAGGGAGTGAGAGATAGAGGGATGAGAGAGATACAAGGAGTGAGAGAGAGAGAGAGAGAGACTTGAGAGATAGAAAGGGGGTGGGAGGGAGAGGGAGTACTCAAGATAGATGGATTCGAGAGAGATGGAGGGGGTGGGGGGAGATACATGAGATAGAGGGAGAGAGAGAGAGAGGGAGAAAGATAGACTGGGAGAGAGTGAGAGAGAGGGAGTGGGAGAGAGAGGGAATGGGAGAGAGATAGAGGGAGTGAGTGAGTGACATAATAAAGAGAGGGATTAGGGTAGAGAGTTTAATTGGGTTTAAGGGTTTAAGTGTTGAGGGATTAGGGTTGAGTTTATTGGGTTGAGGGTAGAGGGTAGAGGGTTTAAGGGTTTAGGATTTAAGGGTTGATGGTTTAGGGTATAGGGTTGAGTGTTTAAGGTTTTAAGGTTTGAGGGTATAGGGTTGAGGTATTAGGGAAGAGAAGGAGGGAGGGATAGGGAGTACTTGGGGGAGAGGGAGTACTCAAGATAAAAGGATTCGAGAGAGATGGAGGGGGTGGGGGGAGATACATGAGATAGAGGGAGAGAGAGGGGGAGGGAGATATCTAAGAGAGGGAGGGAGAGAGGGAGAAAGATAGAGTGGGAGAGAGTGGGAGAGAGTGGGAGAGAGTGAGAGAGAGGGAGAGGGAGAGAGAGGGAATGGGAGAGGGATAGAGGGAGTGAGTGAGTGACATACCTAAGAGAGGGATTAGGGTAGAGATTTTAATTGGGTTTAAGGGTTTAAGTGTTGAGGGATTAGGGTTGAGGTTATTGGGTTGAGGGTAGAGGGTAGAGGGTTTAAGGGTTTAGGATTTAAGGGTTGACGGTTGAGGGTTTAGGGTATAGGGTTGAGTGTTTAAGGTTTTAAGGGTTGAGGGTATAGGGTTGAGGTATTAGGGAAGAGAAGGTGGGAGAAGATAAAGAGAAGTAGAGGGTAGAGTTAAGGGTAGAGGGTAGAGTGCTTAAGGGTTTAAGGGCTAAGGGTTTAGGGTTTAGAGTTAAGGGTAAAGGAGAGAGATATATAGGGAGTTAGTGAGAGAGAGGGAGGGAGGGAGTGGAAAAGCGATAGAGGGTAGAGGGTTAATAGTTAATGTTAGAGGGTAGAGGGTAGAGGGTAGAGGGTTAAGGGTAGAGGGGAGAGAGATAGAAGGAGTTAATGAGTGTGAAAGAGACCTAAAAGAGGGAGATGAATTATGAGGGAGAGACTTGAGAGAGAGAGGGAGGGAGGGAATTGGAGATAGATAGAGGGTAAAGGGTAGAGGGTAGAGGGTTTAATGGTTAAGGGTTAAGGATGGATGGGAGATAGATAGAGAGAGTGAGAGAGAGAGAGAGACTTGAGAGAGGGAGAGGGGGTAGGAGGGAGAGACTTGAGAGAAAGAGAGGGGAAGGGAGTTGGAGAGAGATAGAGAGTAGAGGGTAGCGGGTAGAGTTTTTAAGGGTTTAGGGGTTTAAGGGTTAAGGGTTAAGGGTTTAGGTTAAGGGTATAGTGGAGAGAGATAGAGGGAGATAAAGAGAGAGGGAGTGAGTGAGTGAGTGAGAGACCTAAGATTCCCTCTCTAGTTCTCTCTATCTTACTTCTCTCTCCTTCCCTCCCTCCCTCTCTAATTTTCTCTATATCCCCCTCTCTCTCCTTCCCTTTATAATTCTCTCTATCTCACCTCTCTTTCTCCCCCTCTCTCTCCCTCTCTCTTCCTTTCACCCACCTTTTCTCTCTACTTCTTGCTATCTAACCTATCTCTCTATACATATTTCTCTCTCCCCCCTCCTTCCCTCTCAATCTCTCCACATTCCTCCTTATCTCTCTAATTTTCAGCTCCATCACACATCTCTCCACCTAGACCTCTCTCTATTTTTGTCTCACCTCTCTCTCCATCCCTAACTCTCCCTATATCTCTCCTTTCATATCTACTTCTCTCTACCTAGTTGTCCCTCTATACCTATTTCTCTATCCCTCCTTGCCTCCTCTCTCTCAATATCTCCACCTTATTTCCCTCTCTAATTCTCTCTCTATCACCTCTCTCTATCTCTCTCCTCCCTCTCTACTCTCTCTATCTCTCCCTCACTCCCCCTCTTTCTATCTCTCCTCTCTCCCTCCCACTCTTTCTATATCTCTTTTCCCTCTCTCTACCTATATCCCTCTCCTTCTATCTATCTCAACTATCCATCTTTACCTATCCCTCCCTCCTCTCTCTCTTCCACCAAAATTCACTCTACATCTCTCTATCTAGCCTACTCCTCTATACCTCATTTTCTCTCCCTCTCTCTTTCCCTCTCTCAATCTATCTACCTTCCTCATTACGCCTCTACTTATCTCTATCACCTCTCTCTCTCCCCCTCCCCTCTTTACTTTATTTCTCTCTATCTCACCTCTCTCTCATTAAATATCCCTCCCTCCCTCCTCTCTCTATCTCACCTATCTCTCCCTCCCTACCTCTTCTTCCCTCTATCTCACCTATCTCTCCCTCCCTACCTCTTCTTCCCTCTATCCTACTTCTCTTTATCTCCTCCCACCTCTATCTACCTAGACCTCTCTTTGTTTTTTTCTCACCTCTCTCTCCATCCCTACCTCTCCCTCTATCTCTGCTTTCATGTCTACTTCTCTCTACCTATTTGTCCCTCTATACCTATTTCTCTCTCCCTCCTTGCCTCCTCTCTCTCAATATCTCTACCTTCTTTCCCTCTCTACTTCTCTCTCTCTCCACCCTTAACCCTAAACCCTAAACACTTAAAACCCTCTACCCTCTATCTCTCTCCCACTCCCTCTCCCTCTCTCTCTCTCTCAATTCTCTCCCTCCTACCCCCTCTCCCTCTCTCAAGTCTCTCTCACTCACTCACTCCTTCTATGTCTCTCCCCTCTCCCCTTATCCCTCTACCCTTAACCCTTAAACCCTCTACCCTCAACCCTTAACCATCTACCCTTAACCCTCTACCCTCTATCTCTCTCCCACTCTCTCCCTCTCTCTCTCAAGACTCTCCCTCCTACCCCCTCTCCCTCTCTCAGATCTCTCTCTCTCTCACTCACTCACTCACTCACTCCCTCCCTCTATCTCTCTCCTCTTGACCCTTAACCCTGTTAGAACCCAAAATTTCATGTAAATCCTAAGGTCTTTTACCTATTTGAATCGAATATTTTCCTATATTTTCCATAAAAAATCCTTTTTCCCATCCAAAATCATTCAAATTCCTTTACCATCGTTCAAAAATGCTAAAAAATGACTTATATCCTATACCGCTGCCCTAAACCCTTTAAATTTTTCTCCCTACCGCATTATTGCGGATATCCTTGAAACAGTCTGCGGTTGTGCGGTATAGGGTCAGCCTGGCAGTCATCAAACAACCACCGCTATACCGTGCGCAGTAAAATCTATACCCGCAATAATGTGGTAAACTTTGTATGCGGCCTTTATTGTGTTTACCGCTATACCGCGGTCATTATATTTCTACCTGACGGTATGGCAGTCTTAACCGTCAAGGTCTTCTCTTGACTGTTATCGTGCTACCGTGATCTCCCTATAGACTATCCGTAGTACCATGGTAGCCATCTTGCTACCTGCCTTGACCTTCCACTAAAAGTTTATCACAGTCACCGCGATCACCATTCTCACCGTGTGCGGTACCACGGTGACTATCTACTTTGCTTCTGCGCTGGTGACTTACCGACCATCGTGATACCATGGTCTATGTTTAGACTGTGCACGGTGGCGCAGTAAACATTTTGTGCCTAATCGTTTAGCCACCAATTTTCTTTGTTGACTGTTACCGCCACCTTCTAACTACTACCACTCTACCGCGGCCCTCAAGATTACCCTCTGCAGTGCAGTGGTAAGGGTTTCCTTGATTACTCTTTACCGCTATACCGCAGGCTGGTTTGTGGGAAGCCGCGGTTGGGCGGTGAATAAGATATGAAGTGATCGCTAAGGGAGCGGTAGAGGTATAAAATGTATGAGCATTTTTGGAAAGGGGAGAAATGAATTTTAAAGGAAAAGATAGGAAAATAATGAGAAATTAAATGGGGGTAAGGTGGTAAATGAAATATTATGAAAAGATAGGAAAGTAATGGATATAAATGAATAAACTCCTTTAGGGTATTGATGGAAAATTTAGGTTCAAAAGGGAAAATCATTCAGGTTTATTTAATTAATTTTTTTTGGGTTCTAACAGGGTAGAGGGTTTAAGGGTTTAGGGTTAAGGGTAGAGAGAGAGAGAGAAATAGGTATAGAGGGACAAATAGGTAGAGAGAAGAAGATATAAAAGCAGAGATAGAGGGAGAGGTAGGGATGGAGAGAGATGTGAGAAAAAAACAAAGAGAGGTCTAGGTAGATAGAGGTGGGAGGAGATAAAGAGAAGTAGATGGTAGAGTTAAGGTAGAGGGTAGAGTGATTAAGGGTTTAAGGGCTAAGGGTTTAGGGTTTAGAGTTAAGGGTAAAGGAGAGAGATATGAGGATTTAGTGAGAGAGAGGGAGGGAGGGAGTGGAAAAGCAATAGAGGGTAGAGGGTTAAGATTTAATGGTAGAGGGTAGAGGGTAGAGGGTAGAGGGTAGAGGGGAGAGAGATAGAAGGAGTGAATGAGTGAGAGAGAGACCTAAAAGAGGGAGAGGAAGTAGGAGGGAGAGACTTGAGAGAGAGAGAGAGGGAGGGAGGGAATTGGAGATAGATAG
>CM021109.1:418301392-418330733 GCA_007115665.2 Sequoiadendron giganteum
ACCGCTATACCATGCGCAGTAAAATCTATACCCGTGGTAAACTTGGTATGTGGCTTTTATTGTGTTTACCGCTATACAGCGATCGTTATCTTTCTACCTGACAGTATGGAAGTCTTAACCGTCAAGGTCTTCTCCTGACTGTTACCGTGCTACCATGGTCTCCCTATAGACTATCTGCGGTACCACGGTAGCCGTCTTGCTGCCTGCCTTGACCTGCCACTAAACTTTTATCGTAGTCACTACAGTCACCATTCTCACCATGTGTGGTACCATAGTGATTTTCTGCACTTTTTCCATGCCAGTGACTTACCAACCACCGCAATACCATGGTCTATGTTTAGACCGCACGCGGTGGCACGGTAAAATTTTTGTGCCTAATCATTTAGCCACCGATTGTTATTGCTGACCGTTACTGCCGCCTTCTAACTGCTACCACTCTACCGTGGCCCTCAAGATTACCCTTTGTGGTGTAGCGGTAAGGGTTTCCTTGACTTCTCTTTACCGCTATACCGCGGGTTGGTTTGTGGGAAGTCGCGGTTGGGCAGTGAATAAGATATGAAGTGATCACTAAGGGACCGGTAGAGGTATAAAATGTATGAGTATTTTTGGAAAGGGGAGAAATGAATTTTAAAGGAAAAGATAGGAAAATAATGAGAAATTAAATGGGGGTAAGGTGGTAAATGAAATATTATGAAAAGATAGGAAAGTAATGGATATAAATGAATAAACTCCTTTAGGGTATTGATGGAAAATTTAGGTTCAAAAGGGAAAATCATTCAGGTTTATTTAATTAATTTTTTTTGGGTTCTAACAGGGTAGAGGGTTTAAGGGTTTAGGGTTAAGGGTAGAGAGAGAGAGAGAAATAGGTATAGAGGGACAAATAGGTAGAGAGAAGAAGATATAAAAGCAGAGATAGAGGGAGAGGTAGGGATGGAGAGAGATGTGAGAAAAAAACAAAGAGAGGTCTAGGTAGATAGAGGTGGGAGGAGATAAAGAGAAGTAGATGGTAGAGTTAAGGTAGAGGGTAGAGTGATTAAGGGTTTAAGGGCTAAGGGTTTAGGGTTTAGAGTTAAGGGTAAAGGAGAGAGATATGAGGATTTAGTGAGAGAGAGGGAGGGAGGGAGTGGAAAAGCAATAGAGGGTAGAGGGTTAAGATTTAATGGTAGAGGGTAGAGGGTAGAGGGTAGAGGGTAGAGGGGAGAGAGATAGAAGGAGTGAATGAGTGAGAGAGAGACCTAAAAGAGGGAGAGGAAGTAGGAGGGAGAGACTTGAGAGAGAGAGAGAGGGAGGGAGGGAATTGGAGATAGATAGAGGGTAAAGGGTAGAGGGTAGAGGGTTTAATGGTTAAGGGTTAAGGATGGAGGGGAGATAGATAGAGTGAGTGAGTGAGAGAGAGAGAGATACTTGAGAGAGGAAATGGGGTAGGAGGGAGAGACTTGAGGAGAGAGAGAGGGGAAGGATTTGGAGAGAGATAGAGGGTAGAGGGTAGAGGTTTTATGGGTTTAGGGTTTAAGGGTTAAGGGTTAAGGGTTTAGGGTTAAGGATATAGTGGAGAGAGATAGAGGGGAGAGAGAGAGAGGAGAGGAGGAGTGAGAGACTAAGAGAGAGAGGAGAGTTTGAGAGAGAGGGGATGAGGAGAGCCCATATATCTCCCTCCTCTCTCAAGTCTCCTCCCACCCCTCCCCATCGGCTCTCTTAGTCACTCCCTCTATCTCTATCCCCTCTACCCTTAACCCTAAACCTTAAACCCTTAACCCTTAAACATTGAACCCTCTACCCTCTACCCTTAACCATCCCACCCTCTTTCTCTCTCCCAAGTCTCTCTCTCCTACAACCTCTCCCTCTCTTAGGTATCTCTCACTCACTCACTCACTCCCTCTATCTTTCTCCCCTCTACCCTTAACCCTTAATCCTTTATCCTTAACCCTTAAAACCTAAACCATTAAACCCTTTTACCCTCTAACTCTACCCTTAACCATGCCTCCCTCTATCTCTCTCCCACTCCCTCCCTCTCACCCTAATCCCTCAACCCTTATACCCTCTTAATCCCTCAACCCTTAACTCTTAGACGGTACAGGGTAGAAGGGTTTAGGATTTAAGGGTTGAGGGTTTAGGGTATAGGGTTGAGTGTTTAAGGTTTTAAGGGTTGAGGGTATAGGGTTGAGGGATTAGGGAAGAGAAGGTGGGATGTATGGAGGCACTACAAGATTTGACCCCAATTTTCGATGGTCGTTCGTCGGAATCTCGACGATACATTGTCGGCCTACCGACGAATCACAAAAATCAACGTCGTCGCTCAATTTTCATCTATATCCCGACGGACTGTAAAACGTCAAACTCACAATGCAAGATCATCGGAACTGTGATGCCCACTTTGTCGATCGCGCAATGAATAGTACCTGGAGCATGAGAGGCATACCTTTGCCAAACCGTCAGATTAACAACATAAGTCCGTTGCCATTATGACAAAATTTTGACGTAATGTCAATATCGTTGAGAGATCAAGACTGTTATAGCGATCAAAATTGCCTAAGAATATATATCGGGAGGACTAGATTTTGGTCTCAGCGATGAAGTTTCATCAGCGAGATACACATCTTGTCTCATCGACGAAGCATGAGGGAAGCATATCGACAAGACATATATCATCAGAGTAAGTTCTGAATGTCTACCCGACCAGTTATGTGACGCCATTAAGAATACATTGGCAGGAGTCTTGGCGACATAATTTAGATTGAAATAGTGACAGAAGTTCATTGAACGCGCGATGAAATAAGCAAGTCATTACGGTGAAAATTCATCGGATACATTGCAAATTCGTCAGATGCTTTTTGCGGTTCATCGGAAATTCGAAGAAACATTGCAATTTTTTTAAAAAAAAACTATTCGTTTAAATGTAGACATATCGGTGAAAGATCAAGACTATTATAGCGATCAAAATTGCCTGAGAAGATATATCGGGAGGACTGGATTTTGGTCTCAATGATGAAGTTTCATCGGCAAGATACACATCTTGTCTCATCGACGAAGCACGAGGGAAGCATATCGGCAAGACATATATCATCAGAGTAAGTTTTGAATGTCTACCCGACCAGCTATGTGACATCGTTAAGAATACATCGGCAGGAATCTTGGTGACATAATTTAAATTGAAATAGCGACAGAAGTTTGTCGAACGCGCGATGAAATAGGAAAGTCATTATGGTGAAAATTCGTCAGATACATTACAAATTCGTTGGACACTTTTTGTGGTTCGTCGCAAATTCGACGAAACATTGCAATTTTTTTTTTTTAAAAACTATTCGTTGAAATGTAGGCATATTGGTGAAAGATCAAGACTATTATAGCGATCAAAATTGCCTGAGAAGATATATCGAGAGGACTAGATTTTGTTCTCAGCGATGACGTTTCATCGGCGAGATACACATCTTGTCTCATCGACGAAGCATGAGGGAAGCATATCGGCAAGACATATACCATCAGAGTAAGTTCTGAATGTCTACCCGACCAGCTATGTGATGCCGATAAGATTACATCGGCAGGAATCTTGGCGACATAGTTGAGATCGAAAGAATAATCATCAGGGAGACTCACCACATCGGGGAAACTATAGAATATCCTAGCGATACATGATCTCTTTTCGATGAAGATACAAATGGATCGAAATACTTATCGGGGTGACTTTGGGCGATATATAAAAGTAGTCAAGTCGGCCAAGCCTTAACAATGCAGGATTGATGATATCAAGCCTGTTTGTAGCAGCAATAATGATAACTATTTTCTTGGCTGTCATACAAGCCATCTCCATCAACAGAGCTTTGAAACCAAATCCACACACAACACAATGTTCATAGTGAAAAGTTAACACTTTTTTTCATCTTTGCAGATTGGTATGATGCTTCAAACGATGCATTTCTTATATTGAAAAGTGCATTACTTACCTTATTGAGCTTCTCTTTGTTTTGAGAATAGTTTAATATTCTCTACTTAACAAGGCCAACAACGTGAAGGTGGAAGCTCATTTGGCCCTTCCCCCCCCCTCACATCACTCTCGATTCCCCATACCCAATCATATAACATTAATCATTCATTCATCCATTAATAACATATAACATTCATTCATTCATCCTGCATTAATAACATATAACATTCAGTCATTAACATATTCACATTTATTCATTCATCCATTAATAACATATAGCATTCATTCATTAACATATTCACATTCATTTATTAACATATTTCATTTTTTCAATTTTTACATATTATCAAAAATATGGTTGTCATAATATGATTACAATCACTTTTTTTTTTGTTTCTTTTTTGCAGCTAAAAAAAGCTGAAGTGGAGTAATGTTTTCAAAATCATTTGTCCCCCCTTGAGTTATTCTGAGCTCTGCTCGTGATCTTAATGTATGCCTAGTCGTGTACTCACAACGTGGACACGGCTGCAAGGGGGGGTCTGCTGCAATAGCAAAGAAATGTTAAATTGATATGTTTTATTATTATTGTTACACATATTTCATTAATTAAAAGAACATCAGAGTGGTGCTCTTTACCTGATTGGGCCACATCATGTTCCTGATATTGTCTTATAGCCTCATGCTCAACATGTTGAACACCCTCTAAATCCTTATCTGGAGTTGAAACACGAAAGATTACATTAATTAATACACCAATTGCAATTAAATATGTTTAAAAGAACATTAGAGTGGTCCTCTTTACCTGATGGAGCCACATCATGTTCCTAATCTTGTCTAGCCTGATCATGCTCTAAAGTTGAAACACGAAAGGTTACATTGATTAATACACCAAATGCAATTAAAGATGTTTAATTGTATTAATCAATACTGCGTTTTGTATAGCATGTGAATACATCCAGTACCGGGATGCACACCATGGACTTCATCAGCAGGTTGTGCTCCACCCTCACCAGGCTGCATTCCAATGTCATGTGCAGGATTATCATTGCTTATTTGTGTAAAACAAATAGGCACATTATTATGGTGGAAATTAATATTGAACAGATTGCAAAAGTATTCAATTTGAAATAAACTTTATTGAGCTTTATTGAGTTTATTTACCTGCGTGTTGGATGCAGTGGAAGATTTTGTTTGCCCAGTTGAGACTCTTAGTTGTTTAGACAAGGCTCCATAGCCTTGGTCGAAGACAATCTTCAGGTCCTCTTCTGTGGGCACTCTATTGAAATCAAAGTCCTGCATTTTTGCATGCGATCATGAATTTTGCTTCTATGGTGTGATAAAACCAAAATTGTTTACAATTTATTATTTGGATGCAATATTTCATTTATTGATACTTACAAATCATGTGGCTACTTTCATATAACCACCAGAGCTAGGTTTGTGTTGCCCATGTTTTTCTAGTCTTGCCTTTGTTGCCTTTGATGTGTCGGGCAGCCTATGAAAAATTTGAAATATGTTAGATTATGTAAAAAGAAAGATTAATCAGTATATAATTAAATTTTTGATAGTATCACATACCTTCCTTGGCCCAGTGGTATCTTTCCTTTCTTCTTTTCAGCCTTCTCCTTTCCATCTGACACCAAGTCCTTCCACTCCCTTTCCAGAATCATGGGGGGACGCTCGTACTTTCTGTTCTTCTCTAAATGTGACCTATATTGGTCCCTCACATACTTTAGATAGGTACCAGCTTTCTTAAGGACCTTGGTTCGGTTGAATGTTTTATCACCGAACAACACAACTAAATAGTTAATGAGCTCATCTTTTAAATCTTGATTTTGGGCATTCCACCGTGTACGTATGGTGGGCCCGAAGAGCTCCAATGAAATATCACTTAGATGTTTATAAAAAAACATCATTTCCTACAGGAGCAAGATGTATAATTAGAAACTCAAAAGGGCAAGGTGTTTGGGCTGCTTCCAAAAACTTAGATACGTGCATGAATAATATAGCACAAATGGAGGTGCTCGCATTGGGATTGGAAGTCTATATAAAGAAAGGAATTGATTCGGTAGAAATAGAATGTGATTCTCAAATCTGCATTCAGGCAATCACATCGGGGAAAATACCAAACTGGAAACTAGACAATTGGATAGGAGCAATCAAATCCCTTCTTCGGAAGTTAAATGAATATACCCTATCACATGTCTATAGGGAAGCTAACAAGGTTGCAGGCCTCCTAGAAAACTGCGGAGTAAATCAAGGAAAGGTAATAAAAGTTGACAACTACATGGAGCAGTGGTCAGAACTGCCAACACTTCTAATCACCGATAGTTTGGGTGGATGAAAGATCTCCGAAATCTCTAAAAAGCAGTGAGCTGGGACAATCGGATGTGATAACAGATAAGACTCGAGCAACATTTAGCCAAAGCATTAGGAAGTTGTGTTAGACTCACGGGACAAGTGCAAGCATTTATTGGAAGTCGAGGGATAAAAGGTGTTAAGGCATTGCTCCAGACTCAAACTTCAAAAGGATAATGGTGTATAAGTTTGGTGTACACTATATCTGCTCGAACAAGACGTTGAGAGCCCAGTACAAAATAATTTTCTTAGTCGGTTCCCTGCAAGTGATCGAAGCAATAGAGCAAATAACCCAAGAGATCCTGCAGGAGGGGAACCACTAGTGCGATGGCAGAATCTATGAGGTAGTCCTAAGCCTATTAATAGATGTTCTAGGCGCTAGAGAAGTACTGGTGGAGAAGCTTGGGGGTTTTGTTACACTGATCAACATTGAAGTGGTGGAAAATTCTATCTTGGAACTGCCCGCGGAAGGTATGGTGAGCTCCTTGAAATACATCTTTGGAGAAAACGGGGCAGGGGGAGACAAGAAAGAAGTGGAGGTTGAAGTTGGGGAGGAATGCACTAGCAGCTCGCAGCACCAGACTAAGGCAATGAGCTGCTTCCTAGGCAATGCATGGGATGTATATCGGGCAGGCATAATCAACAATGACATGTATGCCTTTGCAAGGTTTGTTCAAAATGAGGATTGGTTCAACAAAAGGAGAATGAAACATGCAATAAAGCTGGGGTACATAGTAGGAGTAGTATATAGCTATGTAGTAGCATAAAGCATGATAAGCATACAGTCAGATATATAGTGGCTATAAATAGGCAATTATAATGTAGGCAAATATTTCCATTTTGTAAATCAATATAATAGGGTGTTATCCCCACTGTTAGCACTTACTTAAAAAATAATAATAATAATTAAAACATTTTAAAGTACCTGGGACCTTCTCTATATTTATGGGAAGGAAATCCTCGGTCACCACAAATGTGACCGGCAATGTTCTCGTACTAGTAATACGGGAAGATCCAGGAAATGCTACTAAAACATCACCAGTAGTAGTGGCCTCTGCATCCACAGGTACTTACACATGTAGTGGCATGTGTTCGTTGCCATAGGGTGGACTACCGAATGCTACATGGTATGTGTTGCCGACATTTCAGATGACAATATAGGCACAGATGATGGGGTCGGATGATGTGTTGTATGCGCAGGAAGATTAGGATTGACACTTGTATCGTCCCCTACTTCCCAGGAAACACTTGCAATACCTTGATCATGGCCAGCAGCATGATGAGGACGCAAATAATCTTGTAAAAACAACACATATTTTAGTTCATGACATAAAAGAGTACAAAATATAAAACCATGAATGAACTTATGTTATAATTAAAGATCTCATGACAGCTTACTTCCAAGTTTTGTGCTCTCTCAGACAATATTTTAACCCTTTCTCTTATCTCATCTGTTTGAGGCACTACGAATACCAACTGAAGGATTTCTTGGTTGCATTTTTTTTGGGCCTTCCTCATCATATCCACAGGGTTTGTGGAAAATGTGATGTCATCATCGCATAATAGTGACTGCACCTCCATATGGATGCTCTCCTGTACTGCTGGTGCCTTTCCCTAATTAGCCAACTGCAACAAGAATATTAAAAACATTATCAAAATTAACCCAATAAAATCATGAAAAAAACATAATCATAAAACATTTTGCTCGTATCTAATTTGTACAATTACAATGAGGTAAACCTGTCAGATAGAAGCACCTGAAGATGGATCATGATCTGCGCTCTGGGCCAGAGCCTTCCTCGTATGATCAATGTCCCGCTATGACAAAAATTAAATATAAAAAACATTACCGAAATGAAACCAATAGACTTATGAAAAAAAACATAATAATAAAATGGTATATTGGAGTCATTAATTGGAGGTTGGGTAAAATGGTATATAGTACATACCACCCCCATAGTAATTGTGTTTGTATCTAAGTGATTCAAATTGTAATTGATTAGCAACTCTTCCCCTGCAGTTATTGATTTTATCAGACATACAAATACACGGTTTCCCTCTCGCACCTCGAATATACAATTGGGTTGCTTATTTGTTGACCCAGGTCGTGTACTATTTATAAACCCTGCAATATTCCTTGATGCTTTTGGCCTCCCGTCAATGTACCTAGCCACTCCTTTATTTTGATCCTTATCTTTTAGTTATATATAATTTGTTGATAGTGCATACCTACGCATACTTCGTGTATATCGAACTAGCTCCATCCAATCTTTGTAACTGTAACAGAGTCCAACATACTCCATCAACTCAGTAACTTTTTTGTAACAGACCTTTATGTCGTCCATGCAAAATAGGCCCAAACCATGTAATGACGATGGTGCTATGTGATATATCCTCTCGTTGACACAAAGATCAGTGTTTATTGGAGGAAGTTCCTTGGGTACCCATTGTTTTTGTAGATGTTTGTACCTCAAGGGCACCTCAATGTCGCCTATGCTCTCATCATCATAAGAACATGACCCCCCTTTAGCAAGAAAAAATTCCATGCATTTACGAAATTTTCTTCTAATCTTTTGACCTCTAGTTGATCTCCCTCTTTTAGACCTACTACATGTCTCGCTTTCCTCTTCTCTTCCTGAATTTCCCTCGCTCGAGGAAGACAAATCTAAAAAATTCCTATTTGGTGGTACCTGCACTCATAAGGATATTGGATGAAGTTCTTTCATGGTGATGTGATCCGAAGGTGAAATTATGATTAATCTATTATTTCATCGCTAGAATTTGACAGGTTATAAGGTAATCAAGTCTTGATAGATTGCAAGTTATTGTTACTACCGTCCAAATGTGTCCATCACAAATCAAATCTACTTAATGTTTTAACTCCCAAACTTTGTAACAAGTGTTAAATGTGACTATGGTCCACCAGTTACACAACCAAGGTGTCAAATGTATTCTCTAATTGTAATCAAAGGACTTTTTCTCTTCATTTAAGTAAATAAACTTGAAGGGAAACACCACCAAGTGGTTTATTGGACACCTACATGACTAAAAATAGCAGCAAATTTACATTTAATTTCCATATGTCTAAGTGGTTAATGGGGAGGGAGTGTGTACTAGGCCGGTAAAGTCATCATAAGTTTATGCTTTAGCAATAAAAAATGTTTAAGTCATCTTAAATCTTCCTATGTCTAATTCCTAGGAGACTTTTGATATGTTTTAAGGTAGGATGAGTGGTCGCATCAATGTTCTAATTCTCTATGACAAGGTTTCAACATCTTCAAATAGTGAAAGTTAGTGCTTATAGTCATTTGAAACAACAATATTTTGATTATGTATGATGGTAGGATTTGATAACTTAAAAGAATTGGCTACCCAACAAACTTAAAGTTAAAAGAAACTTTTTCAGTTTAAGGGGTTAGCACTTTCTTTCATCTTTGCATATTGGTTTGATGCTTCAAACGATGCATTTTTTATCCCACTTCTATCATATTGTATTCCCATCCCAGTGCAATTGTTGGAGGAGTTGATACCAAAATTTCATATCAGATACCACGTTCTTGAAGCAATTTTGTGTGTTTCTACAATTTTTCTAAAGTTCTTTTGTGTTGTATGGATCCATACAAGCTTGAAATGCTCTGAGACCATTGGTGTAGATAAATATATGTGTTCCCTTTCATTTGCATTTGTTTTAAAGTTTTCAATCACTGTTTTGTGGGATTAAACAATCAAATACAAGGACTGCCCTATTGTGCCTGTGTAAGGGTTTGAGGGCTAAATAGAAATGACATCCACCAATCCACCCATTGTCTTGGAACTGTAACTCGGTGGATTGGTGTGCATCATGGTGGATTTGATGGAGTTTCAAATCTTGTTCTTTAAATTCCATTTATGTTTTTCCCTTGTCTTGGCTTGTTACATTGTTTGGGAGGAACCTAAGGTTGGGTTTTACCTTGGCTTTCCTATAAATCCTAATGTTCCATGTAAAACCTTGGGTGAGATATATTTGGCCATTACCTTTTTGGAGTGGGTATTAAAATGACTTATGTCTCATTGTTTTGAATTAAGGTCTTCATTTGAAGGTCCTTCATGCCAAGGTTCCTTTTATAAAGCATTTTGGACATGAAATATTTAAAATAAAAAATACCTTCATTTGAAAGTCTTGACATGGCATCATTTTTGAATGAAGGTTCTTCATTCAAAGGTCATGATGACATCACCTTCAAATGAAGGTTCTTCATTAACTGGTATTTTGTAATTTTGAATGTGTGATAATAATTTAGGGTTGAAAATAAATCCATTTGAGCCTTTTATAAATGAAAGGACATTTGATGCAATCATATGCCTTGTCAAACTTTTAACTTAATAGTAAGGGCATCATGAGTAGTTTTTTGGGCCCATTCAACAATATCTGATGCAAGGATTGAATAGTCTAGAATGTATCTACTATCAAGAAAGCCAATTTTTTTACCTCTATGACTATATCTCAAGCAATAGGTTTAATTGTGATGGCAATGATATTGACAAGGATTTTGTAATCTAGGTGTTGAGAAGCATAATTGGCCACCATTCTAGGAAAGATTCTTCATTCTCACTTTTAGGTTTTAAAATTTAACAATACGTAGATTGGTGAAAGAGCCCAAAGAGCCTTTCTCCATGTTATCCAAATACACATAGCAGTGGTCTTCTCTTATACGGTTGGACATGATTTCAAGAACTTAGCTAGGAATTATTCATTTAACCTAAGGTTTTATCATAATGCCATCATTGGAAAAGTATGATCAAATTTTTCTATTATGAAGAATTGGTCTATGTGCCTCTAGTAATCACTATAAAAATGTGAAAGACTAAGCTATTTTATTTTTTCTGTCTTATCTTATACAATTTTACGAGAATGGGGGGGCCAATGTACGAGAAGATCTTTAGAACTAGGCATGAAAATTTCAGGTTAAAGAGAATGGGGGTGCCAAACTTACAATACTCATTGTCCCTTGGTCGTCGATTTTCCCTGAGTGCCCTCAACCTGGTCCTCAGCATTGGTATTGACCTTGTTTTAGCTCCAAACTCTTCGTCAGCGCTAGTATTGACCTTGTTTTCACTCGTCCAAACTCTTCCTCAGCACTGATATTGACCTTTCACTTGTCCAATTTGATGAGCTACAACCTACTTTAGTTAGGGTTTAGAGTATGTTAATTAAATTTAAAAAAATTATGGCGCCATTTAGAGTAGTGAATATAAAGCAAGCAAAACCTATTATGGCACCATTTAGAGTAGTGAATATAAAGTAAGCCAAGCCTATTATAGTCATGAGGGAAATAATAAAACTCCTAGGATACTTTGTGAAACCATTTTCCTTGGTAAAAGGGAGGCCATAAAATATACCTTTGGATTTTTTCAATCTTCAAATATGAGGATTTGCAAGGTTCTTAGCAACATGAGTAATGGAAATGTGTGCAACAAGAATTTTTGAACACACATGGAATCTCCTTGCCAAAGAAAGGGGCTTCATAATTTAATATGATAATTTTTCTCAGCTCTAGAAATGATATGTTTCCTTAAAGAGGAAGGAGAAACCTAAAAGGTAAAAGAGATGCTTAGGAATCTCAACACTTCCTTATGATCAACCCCCTTCTATCCATAGGAATTGAACAAATTGGGCTTGGCTAAGAATGATTTCCTATAACATTGAGTTTTATGCCACTATATATTTGACCTTAAAGCTTTCCAGAAAATATCTAGGCATTGAATATCCTAAATAATGTCACGTTTGTCCTCCAAGAGAGTGAGAAAGGAGTCATTAGAAAAATGACCATTGAATAGTTGGGCTATAGAGTTACGAAAAGTAGCACCTTTAATAAGTTAGTAAGGTGAATTTATTAATGTTAATCTTAATATTCCAACACCCTCCATTAAGTTTTACATTCCTCACAATAAAACATGTTGATTGAAACAAACAAATATATATAGTCTAAGCTAACATCATTTTATTTTTCTTTAAGTTCTCCCTCAAGAACATCATTGGCTCGAGTTATACAAGTCCACACTATGTGATCCTTTTTCTTACAATAATAACATTCATTTTTATTTTTTAATTATTATTACCTCATTAGTATAATACATTCTCATGTTGAGAATCAACTTTTAAATCTTTTCCATTGTTCTTTATTCTTCTCCTAATAGGGCCAAAATCACATCTTCTTGTGTTTGAGAATTTATCGAATGACTGCCTTCAAAAGGCTGATGTAATCTCCATCTCAACACCAAGGGCCCGCCACATTATGCATCACCAAGGAAAGACACGTGGCACTTGTCCGTGATATCGCAATCAATAAACACCTTGCATCTTTGTATCACGCAAGGGCGGGCAACCATTGATCTCCACCATCAGCAATCGTGTTCATTCATAGTAGTCACCAGCACTAAACATAACTGTCAAGCAATTTTTCATCAAGATTATAACATCACCGTTGATTGTGAGCACGTGCATCTCGGAGCCGCTTTAGTAACCTGTCATATAATGTACTAAAACTCGACATAAATATTAAAGAACTTTGATTAATAGTAATGTTATAATATTAATATATTATATAGCAATATTATATTACATTATATGAATTATAATGATATATTTGATATATTAAGATTATATACAATCTATAGATTAATAGTAATTATATTAGATTATTAATATTATTGGTATATTATTAATAATATTAATATTTTATTAGATTAATAATAATTATAATATTGTTAAATGATTAATTATATTACAAATGAACACTACTTTCAAATTCTTAGCTTTGAATGAATGGTTGAAGCACCAATGTTAAATGTTGCAACTCTAGTAGGTGTGAATATAAGTAAAGGAGATTGTTTGGGAGAAGAATTTTTTCTAGTGCTAGGTTATGTGTTAGGTTATATAGGGTTAGGTTATATAGTGTTTGAACCTAGCCTCAAACACTACAATTAGGGTTAGGTTATGTGTTTTCTTTAGGGTTAGGTTTGGGATTAGGTTTATGGTTATGGTTAGAGTTTAGGGTAATCCAAATCATAACCTAACCCTTTTTCTCGAAACCTTAACCTTGACCCTAACCCTCACCTTTATCCTATCTTTATAACCCTAACCACAACCAAAACTCTAACCCCAACCCTAACCCTAATTACCTAACCCTAAATATTTTTTATTTTATTAATTAGTTGCATTCACTCTAATAACCCTAAACCTATCCCTAAACTTAACCCTAGCCCTATCCCTGGCCCTAATCCTAACCCCAACTCTAAGCCAAATATAAAAACAACCCTTAATCATAACAATAACCCTAAAACTTAATTCTAGATATAACCCTAATACTATAATCCCTAATTGTAATCCTAAACCCTAACCCTAATTTCATATCTAATCCCAACCATAACCAAAACTCTAAATCTAACCCTAACCATAAAACATAAACCCTAATCTAACCCTAATCCTAACATTATTTTTCCTAACCCTAACCCTAACTCTAAACCTAACACTAACCCAAACACTAAATCCTAACCCTAATTAAATACCCAATCATAACCCTAAATTTTAGCATGATCCTTTGAATTGGATACTACATAAAAAATGATGTGCTACAATCATTGCTTCCATTGTTGGCATTTTTACATTGTGATGCATATATTTTTAAAATCAACAAAAAATTTTAATGTCTTGCCAAAATTAATATTATTAATTGTAATATCAAACTTATAAACATGTATGCAAAATAAGAACATAAATAAGAAATATATGGTAATAGTTTCTTCAAAAAACAAAGTGATGTGGACTACAAGGACTATAAGATATCCACAAAAGAGATCTACATTGAAAATATTGTAGGGAAATTCAAGAAAATACAATTGGTAGATGCAAAGCCAAATAAATGTGAAATTGTGTACTATAATGATTTTAGAATATACACATAATGGATTTGTTGAAAAGGTTTTAGAAACTTTCAAACAAATGCAATTGGTAGATGCAAAGAAAAATTCCACAACCTTCACCAAAATCCTTATTGGTTTCCTTAATATGGGAGATTTGGAACAAGGTATAGACATCCATCAAAGCATAATATGAAGATGAATTTTTTCAAATGTTGTGGTTGTAGATGCCCTTTTAAAATTTATACAGAATGTGGAAGGATAGAAAAACTTGTGAACTATTTGACAAAATGTCTCAAAGAATTGTAATCTCTCAATTTATTTTAGTGTCTATTTTGTTATACCCCATGTCCCAAATTGGGTATAACACAATAGAAACTAAAACAAATTGATAGATTGTTATGAGGGCAGTGATGAGACTTTTCTAATTAGAGTGTATTCCATGATATTACAATTATTTGAGGCATTGTGTCAAATAGTTCATGAGCTTTGTCTATCCTCCCACATTTTGCATAGATTTCAAAAGGGCATCTACAACCACAAGATTTGAGAAAATTCATCTTCATATTATGTTTTCCTTATGATTGGTTGACTCTTATACTAAATTAATATGTTCAATTTATGTTTCCTACTTGATCTAACTATCCACAAATGGCAATTTAACAGTGGAAAGATATGATCCTACTTCGGTATAAATTGTATATGCAATATCAAGGTATGAATTAATATGTTCAATTAAGAGATGTTAAATGACATGAATAAAACTAATGTAATGTAAATAAGGGAGACCAGTGCCTTATTGGGTAAAACGGAGTCAAATGAAAGACTTTAATGAATGGTTTCTATCTAGGAGGTCCTCTAATTGTTTGGCATATAACTATGAGTTTACAACTGGTATAAACATGCAAGAGTGTAATTGATAAACCCTACTTGAGGCAGAATATCAAATCTAATTATTTGATTCTTCTTATTGATCCAAATGGCATTCCTAGATTACTGTAATTTATTGAAAGGAATTTTAATTCTTCTTTAAAGAATCCAATAAACCAAATCACACAGAAACAACAAATGTGTACTGATAAATTGAATATATACTTGATACTTCAATTTAAACAACCAAGAAACATCAGATTGGAGACAATCAAATAATCGCAAGAATCCAACAAATAATTGATACTAGAATGAAGCCACTAAATCAACAGTCTTTCATTATCTCCTTCAAAGTTCATACATGCAACATAGTCTCCTTGAATGTCATCATTTCTGAAAATTTAATGCTTACAATAGTCTATCCTATTCTAATTCTATCTTCTACCCCTTTAAATTTATCCAACAACGGATACTTATACATTAGTTTGCAAAAGGACGTGCCTTTTCAAAAAGGTTTAAAGCATAAAAGTTTAACAAATCCACTATTAACTAATTTCTCTTAAGCCACAAATGGACTGTAGACATATGCTCCGTATAATCCTCGCGCTCATGAGTGTCGGCATCTCCCAACGCATCGCAGATCACAATCTCCATCATTATCATTCGCTCATTTTGCTCACATGTTGCATCCAATATCACATCTTTCGCAATGGTTGTCTCCAGCATCCCTTGGAGTATTGTTTCGCACTCACTTTTCCATGTAGTCGCTTCCTTCGTTTTCCCTTCATCATCACATAACTTGGTCAATCTATCTTCGGCAGCCTTTGTCAATCCCTGCATATCCCCTTGTAACTCCTCAAAGAAATCCCTGTGCCTATCCATAATACAATTGGCATTTTCAATCTCTTCATTACTAGGAGTGTCCTTCTGCTCCAATTCCTCAATTCTTTCCTGAATTCTGCTATCCACTCTCCTATGTTCCTTTATTGCATCTACGTACTATGAATGTTTTCCCCAGAGTTTATTTAACCAAGTGGTTAAAACAACCTGCCTTTTTTTAATTATTGCAGCAAATGCATCCATTCTCCCTTGAGAGTATGCAGTTGACCCTTCCCAACGGTCTTTTTTCTATGAACTCTCACCTTGAGTGAGCATCCTTGTTGGTTATGTTACACCACCTACCAAGTCTTTCAAGCGTTCATTCTCTCTCAACATCCTCTCATTATTGGTTTTGTACATCTCCCTTTCCCTTATCAATGCTTGGATTTGGGCTTTATTCAACTTGGCTATATTTATCCCAATATCAGCAGTTGCTACAGGATCAACCTCCCCAGCCTTTAGGGTCATGACATGTCTGAATGCCTTTCCAGTATCAATAAAAATTGATTTCTTGTGAGGAGGATACAAGGCCCAAATCATCAATGTTTCATCATCAGGATTGTATCTTGATCCTGTGTATACCTCTGTCACCTTCTCTATATTGAGCTTGTGGGTAGCATTGTTATCTTTTAAGAAACTATCAAAAACTAATGCAGAATTCATATCCAAACCTAGAAAAATCATAACACCTACCTTTTCAAGCAGCTCCCTCCCCTTTTCAGGGGTCATGTCAATCATCTCTTTTTCTACTTCATCCTTTAAGCTTTTTAATAGTTGATCCTCATTCCCTGGAGTGACATTGTCAACCTCTCCCCTTATCTCTTTCCCTTTTTGCTTATATAAAAATGTCTTAAACTCTGAGGTCTTTATAAATTCATCATCTGATATGACAGACCTATAGTCTTCATGTCTTGTATCTACATCCATGGTTTCCTCAACATCTGTTTCTCTAGAAACATAGGCATACTCCTGAGTCTTCATTCTTGAAACTTTCCCAGATGAGCTTTGTGGCCTGTCTATTTCTGAAATCCCCTTAATGGAGGATAACAACTCAGCATCCACCAACTCCTGATTATGTTTTTCAATCACAATTTCAGCTTCCTCTGCCTCTAGGTTTCTGATTATGTCATCAAATTTAAAGGGCACATGATGGTACCCTCCAAAATTTATTTTTTGTCTGGCAGAGTGGATATACCCTTCTAGATCAAAGTTCTTTCTCACTGGTGCTCTTCTCATGTTGTAGTGCAATAATTTGTCCAGAATCAAATCATAACCTTCCTTGGCTAATATAGTGAAATCACTAAAACACAATGTACTGGGCATAAAATCCTGTTTCCCATATGAACTTAAGTTCATAACACTGGAGTAATCCATTTGCCTAATAATTTCTAGGTATGCAATTCTATCCGGGACAGTTCTGGGCAGAATGAAAGGTGTATCCTCAAAGCCATAAACACTAATCATTGTGGCATTCTCTAAGCAATACCAATCCCCCCAGTTGTGGTTAATTGGTCCATTGTAATCTCTAGGCCTAAGAAACATTTTTACTTGTTCAGATAAAGAATAATCACAAGGATGGCTAAAAAATCTATACAAGGGTTTCATAAAGAATTCTTCAAAATGCAAGAAATTTGAATTGGCAAATCTGTTGTCCCAAACAACAGTCCATAATTGAATAGGAAATGGCCTACCTTCCTTGTTGGATTGTGAAATCCTCAGCTCCTGGGGCCATAAACCTAACTCTTGTCCAAAATACAACACTAAGTGCATCAGCAGTGAGTAATTTCTGAGATGGGGAACAGAAGCACCACTCTTTGTCACCATCAAACCTGCATCAAGCTCCTTAAAAACATGTGCAACATAGTCAAATGATCTGGAATTGTGATACTGAATGTTTGCAGCAATCACCATGGGCACAACCGCCATATGCTCAGGTACCTCCATCCCTAATACCTGTCCCACTGAGTAGTAAGTATATTTTAGGTAAGGTTCGAAGAGGTCTAAATGAAAGGGTGGCCCCTCACTGTCTTCCATTGGAGTAGGTTTTCCATGACACCTAATTCTATGCAGAGGTAACCTCCACCCTTTATAAATGGTGTCCATCCTTCTAAACTCACTATCGATCTCTTCACTCACTACATTCTCACTGCATATTCCCTCCATTCTGAAAACCTCATCAATTGCATTCTCAAATACATGTATCAATGGATTCCCTGACAAATCACATATAGCTTTGTTTTTTGAATCATAGTGTCCGGCCAGCAATTTTACCAGTTCGACATCAATAAAAATATTAGGGCACACTAATTTCCCTAAATTGAGCCTCCATGGATTGCATACTGGCTCAAAGTGATTTCTCTTGTGGTAATGGAAATTGAATAACTCATAGCCTCTAATCGGAGTCCAAACATCACCTATAAATTTGCATTTGTCGTCCAATTTGTCAATTTCCGCTTCGAGTTGTGCAGAACACCTAGCTTTAGGTCCAGAACCAGGTAACTGGTCTATGAGGTCTTGATTTAGCTTCCTTTCAGTACCTTCTAGTTGCAACTTAGTCTTTTTCTTTTTTGCTTTTGATTGGCTTCCCTCCCCGAGTTTTCTTCCCTTTAGTTTTCCTGAACCAATGCCTTCCATAATTCAATTTTTTATGAATTTTGAGAGGACGAGAAACTTACTGTAACTTCTTCCAAACTCAAGCCAGGTGAATGCCTTAATTTCTCTATTGGTTCCCTTGCTCTCCTTCGCTTTGAATTCTATGAGACAATGATTTCAATTGATCATACCCTGATATGCAAAATCTCCTATGCTTCGTGGCGCCATTAATGTCTTTACCGAGACATGAATGCTGCAAGTTTTTCTTTTTCGAAATTCTCGCTATCACATCAGGGCTCATATCAGCAAGACATTTCAAATCTCTGGCCGATCCGCTTGTTCAACATTCACCCATCCGCCAAGACGTCTTGCAGTTTCCCCGACATCACAAGTCTCCCCGATAGTTTCTTTCCTTTTGCTTTTTATATCGCCATGACTTTCACCGAAACAACTATCACTCAGACTTAATGAATCGGGCCAACAGTTCTTTGCCTTACTGCGAAAGTACTTTGTCTCACCGAGATGTTTACTTTATCGACTTATGTCATCGAGACCGAGCAATTTTTTTTGCCAACAGAATAATACTCGTTGTGATGTCTCTTAGATCTCCTCACAGTGACATGTCTCACCGATACGCCTCTTCTTTGGCAAGACAACGAACATCGTCTTATCGATACCCTTTATCTCCACATGCTCAATTTTGTCGGTGTAACCCAAGGGGTTGGTAAGACTTTTATGAACTCTTCCCGGCATCGTTTATCTTACCGATTGAGTCCTCCTTTTGCTTTATTGGCAAGACAAATAGCGCTTCGGCCAGTGTTTTGAAATCTCTCTCTGATGACCAAAGTCTCTCCGATAGACTTTACTTTTCTCCAATCGGCAAAAGGTAACTTAGCTCGATATGACCTCACACCATCACGCCGATACCTTTTGTCTTGCTGATAAGTAATACAAACCCGCATTCTCCTAGTGTATAACTTTATCGGTATGACCCGTTTGGTGTCTCGCCGATAAGATCACATCGGTAAGACATTTCAAACCTCTAGCCGATCTGCTTGTTCAACGTTCACCCATCCGCTAAGACGTCTTGCAGTTTCCCCGACATTACAAGTCTCCCCGATAGTTTCTTTCTTTCTGCTTTTTTATCGCCATGACCTTCATCGAAACAACTATCACCCAGACTTAATGAATTGGGCCAACAGTTCTTCACCTTACTCTGAAAGCTTTTCGTCTCACCGAGATGCTCACTTTATTGACTTATGTCGCCATGACCAAGTATTTGTTTTGCCAACAAAATAATACTCGCTGTGATGTCTCTTAGATCTCCCCGCGGTGACATGTCTCACTGATACGCTTTTTCTTCAACGAGGCCATGTGCATTGTCTTCTCAACACCCTTTATCTTCGTATGCTCAGTTCTGTCAGTGTAAACCGAGGGGTCGGTAAGACTTTCCGAATTCTCCCCGGCATCGTTTGTCTCACCGAGTGAGTCCTCCCCTTGCTTTATCGACAAGACTAATAACGTTACGGGTAGTGTTTTAAAATCTCTCTCGATGACCAAAGTCTCTCTGATAGACTTTACATTACTCCAATCGGCAAAAGGTAATTTAGCTCAATGTGACCTTACATCATCACGCTGATACTTTTTGTCTTGCTGATAAGATATACAAACCTGCATTCTCTCTATGTATAACTTGATCGGTGTGACCCTTCTGATGTCTTGCCGATACATTTAGGATATGTATATTATCATCGATGAGACCTACATCAACTTATGTTGATATTTTCATATGTAAAGATTTTAATGTCAGATGAAATTTATGGGGCGTTATGGCACAATTTTAAATCGGATTTTGGTAAAAAATGCTATGTGAGGATTTTTATATCTGCATTATGAATCTTTTTTGGAGACTAATAATCATGAAGAAATAATGAATTTGTCAAAATTTGACAGTTCCAACAGCATGAAGGTTTGATGTTTCATGACAATACTAGCATTTGAGTTATAATGATATATTTAGAGCTCATGGCTCTCCTTTGTATAAACATATCACAATTTTGAATAATATAATCAAGGGTTATGGCATTCATCTCACTGTTATGATGTGTATGATTTCCATTTTTGCTTTAATTCAAAGAGTAAATTAAAATGCTTGGATGGAGTCATAGATGGATATGTTTGTAAAGGGATTTGATAAGAAGTATTGAGTTAGGATAGAAATTGACATTGTTGTAATGCAATATTGCCAGAGATCTTATATGTTATGTGTTTGAACCTGTTATGGAAATCAAAATATTTGTGAATTTGACTCCTCAATAGTATATGGCACTGGCCTAAATCGTATGTGTTTGTAAGGTTTTGTGTCTGTTTGTCTTAGCTTAGAGCTTTCTGCCAAATTGCAAATTAAATGACTATCTTAAGTGGTGAAATGTTGTTGTAATCATCTCATGCTCCAAGTAGTTGATACTATTGATGCTTTTATGTTGTTTAAATTGATATATCAAGCATATATATATATATATATTTAGTTTATCGATACACATTTGTTGTATTTGTGTGATGTGATTATTTGGTTCTTTCAAGTAAAGATTAAACCCTTCTAGTCAATCACAGTAACTAAAGAGTATTAATTGGATCAATAAGAAGAATCACATAACTAGGATTGTCATTCTATCTCAAGTAGAGTTTGTCAGTCATTTACTTGCACATTTATACAAGTTATAAACTACATTTGTGTGCCAAAAACTTTGAATTATTGCCATCATAGATTACACTTTTATAGATCTTCATTAGACTCCATACACCCAACAAGGCAGTGGTCTCACGCTTTCATCTTTTGGTTTATCCATTTTATTTTTTACATCTGTTAACTGAACATATTCTAATATAATTCAAATATAATTAAAATTAAAAACATCATAAATTAATTATGTAACCACATAATTCAAATATAATTCTATCAAAAAATTTATATCAAATAGATAATACAATCACATAACTCATACATTTCAATGTCATTGATCTTCTTCTTCATCCAACTCTTTGTCTGTATCATCCGATCCAGATTCAACATTGTAAGGATTGGTCATATCATCATCATCGTCATTGATATCAGTTTCGATAATGTCATCATCCACATGGATATCATCTTCATGAACATTAACTCCTACATCATCATGATCTAGTTCCTCCTCTTTGACATCTTCGTTAGGCACATCATCAACTAACTGTTGATCCTAATCATCATCTACATCATCTTTTATTTCTTCAGTATCTTCTTCTTCCACCACATTATACTTTACCGGCCTTCCTTTTGGATCATGTCTAACAACATATGACCAACCCGCTTTACCTGGAACCTCTGAGTAAAATACCTGCTCACATTGGCTTGGAAGAACATAGGGCTCATTTCCAGCTCGCTCAAAATACCTTGTATTAACCATGGTAAATCCATTATCATGTTCAATAACAGTTCTCTCGGGATCATTTTCATTCAATCATAGCCAGTACCATAGGACGACAAACAAAACTAATTTGAAGGACTTAAAGTCACACTCAAGTATATCATCCAACATCCCATAGTATTGATTTTCTGAGACTTTTGGATGTATGTCGCTTCTAGATGAATCATTAGTCACCTGGAAGACTGCAGTTATCCCAGAATCACAAGTTTTCTTCGTGTCATCCAACTTTTTTATTCAAAATTTACGACCATTGCACCACATAGCCTTGTGGTGTTTCACCTGCAATATGTCAAACATGCAAAACTTATTGCAATATCGTCAGTTGATAAACATATTTATTCTTGGCCGAATGTATGCAAAGAAAAAAATCTCAACATATATATACATCAATATAATTCAAAATAATTAAATAATATGGGTGATTAATATATTTATACATACCTATTTATCTCTTAAACCATATGCTAAATCAATTTCCCTTGGTGTAATATTGGAATCTCCATTACGATGAGCTTCTTTAACCAATGAAGCCATACCTTCCCATGTTAATGCGCGACCAAATTGTTGACATTGTTCAATCCATATCGTCATCCAATCAAGATTGTTTGCGACGTACAAATGTAGTGCATCCCACTCTTGACCAACTGTATCAAAAAAAATTGAAATTCACAAACGACATATAATTAGTTAATTACCACGGTATACGACCTTAATTTATAATTGATCAATATTCAAGATTAATAATTAAATAAGTACAATATACATAAAAACCAAATGTAAAATGTATTTTAATTAATCTCCATGACCATCTTATAATTACCTGACACTTTCCTCAATCTACCTTTCCCCATCAGGTACTCCCCTTCGAATTTGTTAATGGAGTTGGGATCCCAAATGCAATCTACATGGATCTTTGCTGCAAACTTATGAAGATATTCAGTAATGTACACCATGGTCTAGTATACCATGTATCCCTCCACCATAGAACCCTCGGGATGTGCTCTTTGTCTAACCAAAGCCTTCAAAAATTTCAAGTGCCTCTCAACCATCCACATTGACCTTGTGTGTACAGGTCCACACAATTCAATCTCCTCAACTTGGTGTATGAGGTAGTGTTCTTGTGCATTGAAATTTTTTGAAAGTAGACACTTTTGCATTTCACACATTAGACGAGGAATTCTTCTCTTCCAATAATTTATATCTTCTTTATGGATTGCTTTAGATGACAGCCATCTACAAGTGATTCAAGGCACAAATATATTAATGAGATTTAACAAAAATATACAACGAATTGAACAAATATCGCTGCTTACCTCATGTATTTTCCAAGATCATATATAACTTGCTTGACATTGTTGTCGAAGTTGTCTGGGAAAGATAGAGGTAGAACGTACTATAGCAATTATAAAATGATCTTTTCATTAATATTTTTCCAAAAGTAGTAAACATAATACACTGAAAATTACATGCAGTATACAAATATATATATAATATACCAGAATAATTACCTTAATGAAGGTATGCCAATCATGCGTTTTCATCCCTGACCTAAATTCACCTTTCTTTGTTATGATATTGTTTATGTTTGCAGCAAATCCTGTGGGAAATCGAATTTTTCATATGACTTGTTTTATAGCATTGCTTTGTTGCTTCGTTAATAACCAAGGAAGGGCACTTATATTAATTTGGTCTCCATCACTATTTAATTGAATGACATTTTTCATCGCATGACTGGCTTCCTAAATGTCACTACAAATTTTGACAATTTTTTCTTTGTCATGGCTTCCATCCAAAAATTTTTATAACGTTTCTGTCATATTTTTTCCGATATGCATTGTATCAAACAAATGCACAATTTGTAGCTGCTCATAGTAGGGCAACCTACTAATTTTTTTGGGATAACTTTTCAGTCCCTGTGGAAGTCGACCATTAATGCCTTGACGACCTTCATGAAGCATATAAGTTAAACAAATTAATATCGACAATCATTGTCAATTACAGCATGAGTAAAAAAAACACAATATAAAAATATAAATTCAAAACATATCATAAATGATAGATAAACAATTTGATTCGATGTATAACCTTGACGATTAATTCTATTATATTCCAACTTCCATAGGCGAGGTGTTATTCTTTGTGGTTTTGATGTAGTCTCTTTTTTCCCATTGAAAAGATGTTTTTCAGTAGTTTGATACTTATGATTTATGTGGAGGAAGTGCCTATACTCATCAAACACCTGCTTTCCTAAACTTGCTGAACAACGAGATTTCATCTTTGGACCACAAATTGGACATGCAAATTTTCCCTTTGTTTGAAGACCTACAAATCATATATAATTGGATTAAATATGTCAATTTTTATAATTATATATAATGAATAGATAATTTAAAAAACATGCATGATATCTACTTCATAAAATTAAATATCATTAAATTCATGCAGTCGAACGTTATAACATACCAAAAAAATGTGTTAGCCCTGGGGCATCATGAATTGTCCATACAAGCATTGCATGGAATTGAAATTGTCTTTGTTCTACTGGTCTAGATACGTCATACATAGTGACACCATTCCATAACTTTAGTAACTCGTCGATAAGACGCTCAATATATACATTCATATCTTTAACTGGGTACTTACCTAGTTGAATGAACATAAACATTACATAATTATTATAACCATTTTACTGCAATATATATAAATTCATGTACATGACTATTAAATGAAAAAACATGTCATTATGCAACAAATAAGACAAATGAGATGCTACTACGCTAAAGAAAATTGATGTAAACCAATACCTGGAACAATCATTTCCAACATTATGTGCTCCCTCTTTATTGACATCCATTGAGGAATGTTATTGTTGATAACAAAAACAGGCCACACCGAGCAAATAGATCTCAGCTCTCCAAATGGATTGACACCGTCCGTTGCCATTGAAAGCCTGAGATTACGAGGTTCTTCTTTAAAGTGTGGCCATTTTTCCTCCATGTCCCTAAATGCAGAACCATCCACAGGCATTCGAATAATCTCATCTCCACTTCTATTACGTGCATGGTAATCCAAAAATTGCGCTAAGATTTCGCACCTAAATAATTGTTGCATACGTCGAATAATGGGAATATAACGAAGAACCTTGTGTGGCACCTTTTTTGTTAGTTGATATGTTCGATATCTATTGATATGACATTTTGGGCATTCTGTTGCAAATTCATGTTGTTTATGATATATAATATGATTATTGGGACATGCATCTATTGCTTGATACTCCATTCCAATATCTTTCATAATGCCAGATAAATCTCGGTATGAGCGAGGTAAAATATTTGATGGTGGTAACAAAAATTCACAAATCAATCTACAACAAAAAATAATTTCTTAATATAAAGAATATTAAAGGTACATACTTCATCCTTTATTTGCTAGCGATGAACTAACAACAATTAAAATAGATGAAAAAAGATGACATATATGACATCCCTTAACATCCATGAGATTGCTATGTTGGATAAACCATTCATAACCTTCAAGTTCACCAGCAACAATACAGCAAAGAGAAGAGTTGTTTGGGAGCCTTCATAAAGGGGCTTGTATGCCTTCTCCAGTACAGGTAAATTATGAACATCATCAAAGTCATCTCGATCAACATGATCAGATGTGCCACTACATGTTTCATGGATCAATGTATTTGTACCATCATCTTCAATTGTGTTTTCTGGTGCATGATCATCTTCTTCCATAGGATCATTAACTTCATCTTCGATATTCACAGCTCCATGTTCCTCCGCTTGCAAAACCACATTCTCTGGGCTGTGATAATTCATATCATTTTCCCTAGGGCGCCCCACCTTTATAATAATAACAGAAACAAATAAACCATGATCATGATCAAGTGATTTTTTATATATATCAAATGTTAAAACAATATAAACATTTACAAATTCAATCAATATAAACACATATAATGAACAACTTACCAATGGACGATAATCATGCCCCCCTTCAACGTGACCATGCTGCCTATAATGTTTCACAGCTGTTGTGATTAAAATTCTTCTCATCTTTAAGCCCTTGCAATTATTGCAAGAACAATAACATTTCCCATCACCCTTTCTTTTCAATATAGCCCACAATCTAGCAACTGTCTCTTCATTTTGTTTTGGACTAATATTATCTGACATGATTTTTCTTTACCAAGCTTGAATATTTAGATCTTCAAAAAATATCAAACTCACACTCCAATAATTTTTAATCATACAGAGGTAACAAAATATAATAATTATGATATTTTACACCAAAAAAAATCGGCATGCAACCACCCCTGCAAAAGAGAAGATAGTTTGAAGTTAATGACCCCAAAAAACACTTTCAAATGCTAATTCCAGAAATTATTAAATTCTGATTTTACTATGATTTCCAACTGTTAGACTCCTAAAATCATGATATTGAACTTGCACAACAAAATATAGAAATGAAATTCTCAAAATGCAGCTAATAGGCCTCAACAATTAAGGCCTACTCAAGACTTTGTGAAGTCACTGCAAGGTTTTCAGGCCTTACTTGATGATTTCAGCAGGAGGATTAAAGAGTTGGTAAAGAGTTTTGATGATTGGAGTGACACATCTTTACAAGATATTGTAGATGCCCAAGGAAATGTTAGATCACTACAGCAATGGCAGGACAGGGTAGATGAAACCATCAATGCACAAATCAAATTGATTTGTGATGACTTAGATTATGACATGTTGATGAGTAGTATGGATAAAATCATTAACACTAGCACATTTTTGGAATCTTTTGAAAGGGAGGCGAATCAAGTAGTAGTAAAGTATACACCTTACAGTGCCAAGGTAAATTAAATGGTAAATTTTATTTGGCCAACGGATGAGGAATATCAAGGATGGGTAGAAAAGTACTTAACTGAACAAGAATAGGACAGAGTCTACAACCGACAATTAACAGCTCAGCGGTTATGGTTATAACAAATTTTGGCTATGTCTTGGTGGCAGTTTTGGTGCAAGTTTTCAAAGTTTGGCAAATGCAATAGTTATTCTCCAGTGGACGGGATGAACGAGAAGATTCTCCAGAGACTCAACTGTTGTAACCAATTTTTGAAATGTCATAAGGCGGTCCAAGTGACCAGTGACATGTGTATTTCTGGTTCGATGCTTGTTGCTCCTTCATTTTCCCTATAAGAAAGATTTTAGGACCTGAAATACGGGTTAGCAAGTTAGATATCTTTAGGTCAAGTCTAACTGAAGTTGCAGAGCGAATTTGTAACGAGCCTGATATTATAGTGAAGATACTATTCTTAGGTTTGGTGTCATTCTGTTGTAGGTTTTAGTTTCATGGGTACTTAATTTTCAAGACAGTACTAGCATCTGAATGAAAATTACTCATTTCAAGGTCATGTATCTCCATTGTATGAATATATTATTATCTTGAATAAAATGATCAAGGGTTATTCTTTCATCTCACTGTTATGGTGTGTGTAATTCTCATTTTGGCTTTAATTCAAGGAATTAATTAAAATGCTTGAGTGAGGTTATAGGTGACTATGTTCATATAAGGATTTGATAAGTAGTATTGGGTTAGAATATAGATTGATGGTATTGTAAGGCAGTATTATCTGAGATTTTATATGCTATGTGTCTAGAAGATAAACTTGGTTACAGTAAAAAAACAACCAACACCTTTGATATTATCTAGCTATGGCTCCCAAATCTATTTCAAATTGATCATTAGGGTTAAAATTGAAACCTTGCAAATATAATCTTTGTCCAAATCCATTAAGAATTTTCCATCAGTTATAAACAATTCCCTTATAAAGAATTTGTGAAGCTAGGTCTAAAATCTGGAAATGAAATTCTAAAAATGCACAAGACTAAAAATGAAATCCGATGAGATGTTGCTTTAAAATATGATTTTCAAACCTGGAAGTACAAATCTGACTTCACAAATGAATTCTGGAAAAAGACAATGACTACCCTCAACCTGGCGATATCTTCTTGAGTTTCTTCTAATTTTCCTCAAGAAAACCGTCAAGCAAAACACTGTCGCAATAAATAGTCGAGCTCATTTCAATTTATGCCCGCCACAATTTAACTTTGCAGGTCCGTCACAATTTCGGCGAAAGATATTTTTCGAAACGTAGACGAAAAAATGGTTCATCAAAATTTCGACGAACGTCGGAGTAAAAAAATTTTTAAAAATGAAAATTTGCACAAGTGCCCGATGATACATCTGATTATATAGCTTTCGTCGAAAGGTTTTGTCAGAAATTGGGGTCAAATGAGTTAGTGAGGGAGAGATGGAGGGAGAAGTGAGATAGAGATAAGGAGAGAAGAGGAGGGAGGGACAAAGATAGATGAGGGTTGAGGATCCAATGTATAGGTTAGATGGTTGAGAATTGAAGGTATAGGATTGAGGACCTATAGGGTTGATGGTTTAGGGTATTGGGTTGAGGGTATAGGGTTTAAGGGAGATGGGAGAGAGATAGATGGATTGAGTGAGTGAGAGAGAGACCTGAGAGAGGGAGAGGGGGTAGGATGGAGAGACTTGAAAGAGAGAGAGAGGGAGGGAGTGGGAGAGAGACAGAGGGAGGGGGGGTTAAGGGTAGAGGGTAGAGGGTTTAATGGTTTAGGGTTTAAGGGTTAAGGGTTTAGGGTTTAGGGTAGAGGGGAGAGAGATAGAGGGAGTGAGTGAGTGTGTGAGAAAGAGAGACCTGAGAGAGGGAGAGGGGGAGAGGGGGTAGGAGGGAGAGTCTTGAGAGAGAGAGGGAGGGAGTGGGAGAGAGATAGAGGGTAGAGGGTTAAGGGTAGATGGTTAAGGGTAGAGGGTAGAGGGTTTAGGGTTTAGGGGAGAGAGAGAGAGAGAGAGATATTGAGAGAGAGGAGGCAAGGAGGGAGAGAGAAATAGGTATAGAGGGAAAAATAGGTAGAGAGAAGTAGATATGAAAGAAGAGATAGAGGGAGAGGTAGGGATGGAGAGAGAGGTGAGAAAAAATAAAGATAGGTCTAGGTAGATAGAGGTGGGAGGAGATAAAGAGAAGTAGAGGGTAGAGTTAAGGGTAGAGGGTAGAGTGTTTAAGGGTTTAAGGGCTAAGGGTTTAGGGTTTAGAGTTAAGGGTAAAGGAGAGAGAGAGAGAGAGAGAGGAAGGGAGTGGAAAAGCGATAGAGGGGAGAGGGTAGAGGGGAGAGGGGAGAGAGATAGAAGGAGTGAATGAGTGAGAGAGAGACCTAAAAGAGGGAGAGGAAGTAGGAGGGAGAGACTTGAGAGAGAGGGAGGGAGGGAGGGAGGGAATGAGAGAGAGATAGAGGGAGGGAGGGAATTGGAGATAGATAGAGGGTAA